>BCGB01000001.1:0-186506 GCA_001599095.1 Hyphopichia homilentoma | reverse complement strand
TCTGGCTTGCCAGTTGGCTTTGGAGGTTTAGCGGTGTGAGGGTCATCGTCTCTCTTGTGTTGGTCTGGCTTTGGAGGCTTGGCAGTGTGGTGGTCGTCGTCTCTCTTCTGCTCAGCTGGCTTTGGAGGGTTGACAACACCAGAAGGCACCGGGCCCTTTGGTTGTTGAGCAATGGCAGCTGAGTGAGCGGCAGAAGCCAAAGCTATGGATAAAATAACTGAGTGAGAAAATTTCATTGTTGGTTGAGTAGTGAAGTGTTAGTATTTGCTTATAGGAGTCAATACTTGATGATGAGAAAGATCGACAAAAGTGTGGAAAAGTGGCCAATTTATATCATTTTCGAAGTGTGAGTTATAACGATTGATCGATGGTAAGGAGCCATGCAAGCTACAGTGCACGCTTTTGACTTTGAGTTTGCGGCAATTCATCAAGGCTGATGTACCAGAAAAAAAATAGCCCACGCAGCATACAAACTAACAAAGTATGCGGGTCGGTAAGACACCGCCCAGGCCGGGACTGTGGAAACCCAAGACACCACTGAATTAGCCTTCCTAACAAGGAAGTACACAAGTCAGTGGAGCAATTGCGTGGTCCCGGTCAAGTCATGATTATGAACGATTGTGCAAACCACCAATGTGATTCTGTTTAACAAACACTGCTAACTGAACTGAGGATTACATATGCCGAACCACAATAGGTTATGAGAGGTTGCGAATTTCGAACACAAATTAGTACTCCACCGAGAATGAGGGTAATCCTGGCGGGTCAAATGATTACGCCATGTGCGTGGTAAATGTTTCGAGCCAAACATCGTTAATGACTTTAGTTACATCGAGGCTAACCTTTTCAATCGGTTATTGGGTGACGTGCTAAGCAAAGGGAGATCAAGCACGTCTCCTCAAGCCGAAAGTCGCAGTTAACAGCAAGGGACCTTGGCATATTTTCTTGAGTTTCTATACCTCGATCCGTCTAATTTACTCCCGGAAGTTGCATCTTTTGAGTGTCACAAAGCTGTGGATCTTTTTTTTTAGCCATTGTTTCGGCATTCAAAAGTGCGCAACGAAGTACAGCCCGGCATTCAAAATCGGGCTATGATGACTTTAGGCGGGTCGAATAGAAGTATTGTGGCGGGTTATGCAAGCTGCCGCAAACTTGGCCCAACGGGGAGCATACAGGACTTACCCGGTTGCGAGCGACTCAGTGCAACAATCAAAGTCATTACTGCCCGTGTCCTTTCGGGTAGCTCATGAGGCAGGGGCCAACGTTTTTCGGCAATTGAAATTATTGGGGTCTTTTTTGTTTTCTTTTTTCTGTTGTTCGGGTTGTCCTTCTCATTGAAGCGGGTAGACGATTGGATCATGTCTCGGATTTCAAACCGGCTGAGCAGGTACAATGCGTTCACAGCGCCCCGCCCCCCGAAGCCATGTTTAGACTGTGTTCGTGTAATGCCTGCCCCTACATACCACTATTGCTTTGTAGATGAAATAACTTACTCATAAGTGACTCTAACGCTACAAACCAGTTGAAAAACTGAACCTTTCGACACTCGCTACACAGCCTGCATAGTGACGTGGTATGAGATCTAGTTCACCTCCCGATGCCCGTGTTGTTGAGTATTGGTGGGATCGACATTGTGGGGAAATTGCCTTGGTGGAATTACATATATTATGTAAGTCCCTGCATGAAAAATCGGCTTCTGAGCGTGAAACCTACCAGGTACTGTACTCAATTCATCTCAGTACCTTTTGAAAGCAATTCAGGACTCGGGTCTCGAACTGGTTGATCGACTTGGTTCCTTGCAATGACCAGTGCTTGATCTTTATTCAAATGCATGAAAAATAGACGCCCTACGTCTGTGTAAGTTTCAATTGCCGGATGTGTGTGCGGGGCATTGGCGCCAACAATACATGGCTCAAGTTAAGGTACTAGTTAACCACGCTTCAGCCAATTTTCATGCCAAACAAAGCATTTCGAGCGCTAGCAACCTTGTGGTGTGTCTGTGATATTAGTTCTACATTTGTGTGTTCAAAGGCTCGACAAGGCTTTGAGTTGCAAAAAGAGCTATTTTCGGGAAAAAAACGTTTTTCATATTAATAAGTCCAAGCACGGTGTAGCATACCAATTTCATTGTGAAACCACTGTCATCGGCTGTGGCAGTTTCAAAGCCAATTGTCGCGGTACAGCCGAAACCTCAAGCGATTTGAAAATGACCTTGGAGCCCAGTCGAATCGAACAACTGTGGCTTCCCTCGTGGAAGTATGCATTTGGCCGAAGTCTTACTTCGAAGCTTCTTCTCTGAGTGTCTTCTTTCAGCGCTCCTGAGAACTCATGCTACGAGAAAATCATTAATGTTGTTGCTGTCACTATACCATTATGAAAACAAGTACAAAGTATCAAGCAGGGTAGCGAAAGTCATCGCCTAATGATATCGTGTGGCTCTTTCATATGACTCTGTCGTAGTACTCATTGCCAACGTAGCCACCTCTCATTGAGTCCCTCACGTTCCGGGTGAACTGGTTCTTGTTCTTCGCCAAGACGTTGGCAGCATCTTTGTTCAATGGATCGTTCGGGTTGGGCTCAAGAAACAAGAAGTTGAGACCAATGAATATTGAATTCAAATTTAAGACTGGGGACCAATCTTCTCTAAGAATATTGAGACACACGTTCCCGTCCAAGTCAATGTTGGGATGATAAATCTTATTTGAGCATTTGATCTTCGGCGGCTCGATGGGAAAGTTGCTGTTTATCTCGATGTTGAACTCAAAGAGACCTGACTTGTAATAACCCTGTTGTGGATTGATTGTAAGTTTGAAATTGAAAAGGTCTGACGGATCTGGGAAAATAACCTTAATGCTTGGAGGTAGCTCTAACCCCGTAATATCTTTTTGAAGTCTGAGCTGAGCAGCACTCACTTTCTGATGCTCATTGGGAGTGCCCACCTCGGAACTCGGACTGTCCTGGGGCGATGCTGCTGCTGCTGCTGCTGCTGCCGCTGCCTCTTCCTGCTTTTGCTTCTGCAACTGACGTATCTTGAGCTAGAAACAGTTAGTATGACAGTCTCATTAATGGAACATTAAAATCATTGTATTGAATGCTATCCTTCACTCCCCCAATTCATAGTTGACATACCATGAGTCGTTACTAATTGTGTGTGGTGCTATTCTCAAGAAACTGTTAATTGCTGATTTCGGATATGCATCAAAGTCGTGCGCAAAAAATGATTCCAATATTTGAAGTGCCTTGCAGCACCATCCCCAACAGCTGACTATGCTAGTTAATGACTACATAAAGCGGGCACGAATGCTGTTAATTTCTTTCTATATCCACTTTCTCTCCCTCAACTTGTAGAGAAATTGGGCTTTTTCCTGCTTGTCCCACAGCCCGTTTTCAATTTCGTTTGCAATTGCATCGCTGTATTTCTTCAAACGCTGTCTACAGCTAATAATGCTCTCCTTGCAGGCAGCATTGTCGCCTTTGATGTGACTTAATGGGCGGAGAAGGGCTTCAAAAGGAGTAATCCGAGAGCAATTAACTGTAACCAACCAGGTTATTTGCTCCTGAATGAATTGGATCATGTCTAATGGCGGCTTAGCCGAAGCTGTGGGTACTGAAATACTGGGCACTTCTGTCCAATGGTAGATGCTATTCACATTGCTTGCCAAGTAATTGTATTCTTCAACGGTGTAAGCCAATCCCAGGTCCTGCCCTTCGTACAACTCTATACAAGTCTCAAGGCACAACCATACCGACGAGTCGGCCAACTTCCTGTGGCTCTGCTTGGTCAAACTGTTTATGATGTAGTTGTTAAGCCCTCCAAAAAACGTGGCATTGCCTGGGTCGGACTCGGCACTGGTATATGTGGCTTGGAAAATGTAGTTCATACGAATAAGCCATCGCAAAAAAGAGGCAGCGTAATAGTTGGCAAAATGGGTATCTATGGATTTCACCGTCCTCTCTATGAGTCTGATCTGCTTCAGCGGTTCCTGGCTGTTCTGTGAAAATACCATCAACATCGAAAGCTTTTTGATGAAAAACCAGAGCGAAGAGCTTTTGTTGATTCGTTTTAACTTACTGATGACGAAGCTGGTAAGAACATCGAACTCTTTCTGCCTGAAAGACGCATCCCTGGTGAAGGCCATCTTGGCGAATATCAGCTCGTGGATCCGTATTATGGTGTGATTCTCGTTGGTGGTTAGCAAGTACCCTAGCGTGGCATAGTATGAGTTTTCAAGATCTTCATCGTTGCAGGACTCAATGTAGTTCTCAATGTCATCGACGTGTCGCACAAGTATCGAGTGCCAGTACGTGTGACTTTGTTTGAATATTCCAAGATACGTCTGCTTCGTGAAACCAATGTCAATTGTGTTGTCATCGGTTCGATGGCAGACGAAAGGCTCTTCCAGGTCTGGTATTAGCTGTAGAACTTTGAATTGAGCGTCCTCGTTCGTCAACACATGATATAGCTGCCTAGCAAGAAGCAAACTCATAATGTAGAAAATCAATTGCCAGAATTGATGTTTTGTTCAAAAAAATGATCCCGGTCTTTTCGATGCTGTTGTGTTTTGCTGGTACCCATCTTAGAACCGATTTTTCGCGATTCTCGCGATATGTAGACATTTTTATCGATTTCTCAAAAACCAACTATAAGCATCGCTACTCATAAATGACTTCTTATCATGAAATATTCGATATTCGAGACCCTCTAATACCACCGCCCGATGAATTAAGCGAATCATTTTACAAAAATTCAAAATTAGATTACGAATTCAGTGGCACAAGTACCCAAGTTAACTCCAATGAACTAAGCATCTCCAAAACAACCAACGCATCTTCCATTTCTACTGCTCATGCCCCCAAACATGAGGCTAGTGAAAAGGCCCTAGTGCCGATCTCGGATGATAACGTGGCTTCCAAATCACATCAGCCATGGAAACTTTTGAGAGTTATAGCTGGTGCTCACCAGGGTTGGATAAGATCCGTTTGTAATGACCCAGTTGCCAACGACTTCTTTGTGACTGGCTCTTCTGACTCCACAATCAAAGTGTGGGACTTGGCAAGTCTGAAACTCAAGGCGACAATCACGGGCCACATCATGGGGGTTCGTGCTTTGGCACTATCTCTGAGGTTTCCGTATCTTTTCTCCGGTTCCGAAGACAAAACCGTCAAATGCTGGGACCTCGAAAGGACCAACCATCCTTCGGGCTGCCAAATCCGTAACTACCACGGCCACGTGGGAGGCATTTACGCAATGGCCTTACACCCAGAACTAGACTTGTTGTTCACTGGAGGAAGAGACCAAGTGATACGTGTATGGGACATACGATCCAGAACTGAGGTAATGGTGCTAACTGGACACAGAAGCGACATAAGCAGCATAGCAAGCCAAATAGGAGACCCTCAAGTCATATCGAGCTCAATGGACTCGACAGTTAGGCTCTGGGATTTACGGAAACAATCAACAGCCTTAACCCTCACCCATCATACCAAGAGTATCAGGCTGATGGTGCTACACCCAGAGGAAATGACATTCTGCTCCGGTGACTCTTCGGGAAACATCAAGGAGTGGGTCTTGCCAAGAGGAGACTTGCTCAATGAGTTTGGGGCCAAATCGAGCGAGAGCAACATCATCAATTCGTTGGCCATAAACCCAAACGATAACACTTTGTTTGCAGGTTATGATGACGGGAAAATGGAATTCTACGACTATGTTTCTGGTGAGCTAGTTCAAACTGATAACTCCACACCAATGCCAGGTTCTGATGAGTCCGCCATCTACGCCTCGACTTTCGATTTACTGGGTTTGAGATTAATCTCATGCGAAGGCGACAAAAGCATTAAGATCTGGGGTACAGAGCCATGAATCTTGTAAAATTATATATTTGTACTATACACGCTGACGGAGAGTCGTTAAATCATTAATTAATTATATTGTCTCTTACCAACCAAAGCGTAACTGGTTGGCGGTAAACAAGGGTGGATCCCAGTTGAGTTTTCTAGGGTCAAGTTCATGTTTCTTCTTCTCTTTTACTTTCTTCACCAATTTTTCATATAACAGCATTATTTGATCGGTGATGACAATAATGTGTTGACCTTTGTAGTACCGCAAGATTTGTAACGTAGTTAATGTATGCAATATGTCGGTGGTAGTCATGCAAGTGAGACTGGAGATCTCTTCAATCGTTATTTCACCAGAATTGGATGATTTCCCTGGGGGCGGAGAAACTTCAACGCCATCTTCAAACAATTGAGGGTTGTTCTTCTTATAGAGGTGTGGGTTGTTTCTCTCCACGAGTAATTTCACCAAAGTGTCGGTCCAAAAAGCTCTGTAAGACAATAAACCCAAATCAGACAACGGCTTTTCTGGTGAACCCACTTTATTTTCAACATTCGATAACATATAAGAAAATTGAATAAGGAGTTTCCCAAACCCTTTCTTCTGATAACAAGGCAAAGTCAAAATACAAGCCACGTTGTAGCCATCAGCACTTTCCTTTTCCTTGGAGAAATATCCCACAACATGGTGACCTTGATCAGACTTGACGGTCATGATGTAAAACAAGAACGGATCCACATCATAATATAAGGTTTTATGGTCCAAGAAGAGCTTGGAAAGTAGGCATAAATTACGACACCAAGTTCTCTGTTTTCTTCCATCAATCTCCCAGAAACTCACCCTTTCGTCTCGATAAATCTCATTGCCGGGAGGGTGCTTCATTGAGCATTTCTGTCTGAATCTTTCAAATTGTTTCTTTGAGCCGAAATATGACAACGTAAAATCACAAATGTAGATTTCATCCTCTTCCGTGAGCTCAATAGGATATGGGGAAAAATACCAGGGTTCAATTATATGCTCACCAAGTATTACCGTTGACAAGTTCCTAACTCTGGCAACTTCGGAATGGTTTTGGGTCATTGAACCACCGGTCCTCAACTTCTTTATCTCCTCCTCACGGCTCACCTCTTCACCGGGTCTTTTCAAACCCTGCACATTCAAATTGTCAAGGTCCATTTCGTCCTCATTCTTGATGAGCGGTGTTTCCAGTTTTTTATCGTCAGGTTGCGGGGTGCTTGTTGCAGACTTTTGATTCTTTGCATTTTTCGACTTGGACTTCTTCAGGGTTTTCAGCTTGTTGTTCTTATCATCCTTCTTATCTACTTTAACTTCAGGAGTTATCATCGCTCTCCTGTAATCGATTCTATCAACGTTGATCCATTCATCCAATCTCTTATTAAATTCCTGATAATGCACATAGAACACACGCTTCCCTTTCTTCGTATGCTGCTGTAAAATTTCAGCCAATCTATACTCCCCGTCCTTCGACACGTAAACTTTGCATCCTGGAACAATATTATCGGGAGAAAACTTATCTTCTTCACCTCTCTCTGAGCCATCGGTGATCGTTATGGCCGAATCGGAAACAGGCACTGAAACGTCCTTCTTCTCCTCTTCTTCCACAGGCATTTCGACGATTGATTCAAGTGGAGGAGCTCTCGGCCTTTGTGCTTGTTTAGCTATGTTTCATAAAAAGAGAGGAAAATAAAGCTGAAAAAAAAAAAGTCGGGGTCGGATACCTCTGAGTGCACGTGACACGGATGCCGGTTTTGGCATTATGCTGCTAAATGCATTATACTAGAACTATGTACTTTGGTGATCTTGTCTCCACCACTTGATTGGAGCCAAGTCAGGCTTGTCTTCAAACAATTCACGGCTACCCAAGTACCCGACGTTGTAAGTTTCAAAATCGACAATAAACTGAAACAATTTGAGTCTCAATGAATCGAAGTACTTCTTCTCTTCTGCCTTTTGAAGCTCTTCGTCCTTTATAGATGCAAGATCACTAATGTCTGATTTGACGTCAGATATTAACATTCTCTCTAGCGCCGCATTGACCAATTCCTGATTCGACATGTTCCACAAATTTCCCTGTTCTGCTCCATTTAGGCCAGTCAAGAAGTAGTTATCTACTTTCAAGTATAGATAGTGCTGCAAAAGACGTCGGCGTAAAATCGACTCTGGATATAGCTCAATTGGAATGTATTTGGTAACCAATCGAAGGGCCTTGCAAGAGAGTCTAACGTCATTTATGGGAAGATTGAATGCGTTCATATAGGCAAGTTCTTCTGGATCTCTGTCCTTCCTCGACTCCAGTAATGCTTTAATTGCAGCTGAAGGCCATATTCGAGGAACAATAGATGGTAGTACGCATGTCAGTGGGGTGATTTCAGGGAAGGCGTAACAAAGAAATGGAGTCATTTCAACAAATATCATGAATATAACTGCAAAAGTGGGAAGCTTCAAAAAATCAGCCGGCGTCCTTTTCCATAACTGGAATTCCCGCCTCGTGATACTGAAAAGGTTCTCATCCAATTGCTTGTCGACTTTGTCGGTTTTAATAACGTCCCCCGTAGTTGCCTCCTTATAGTTTCTATTCTCGATGTTGCTGATATATAACGCTTGCGCCATTTCTGCGGTAAGTTTTGAAAAGTTTGGTATCTTGATGTCGACCTCGTTGCCTTTACTATCGAGCTGGTTACTGAGTTTGTAGTCTCGGCTCTTCAAGCGATTCATCTCTTTTCGATTGTTCCAGACGTTCGAGACACCCTTCTTGTAAAAAGATATAATGGACTTGCCATAGGTAACAGACTGCTTGAACTTCAACAGCATGCCTGTCTTTTCAGGGTGTTCCGCTGCCACATGGTTGAAGACATGAGATTTCAGCTGAATCTCGACGGGAAGCGTGGTTGGCGAGTTAACTGCAGACGCTTCATTTTTTGAATACAGCCACAAGCTGGAGAGTAATTGCGACGCTTTCAATTGCCTGTTCCAAGCATCTTTTGACACGGGAAAAGTGAAGAATACTCCTGGCGGCGACTTCATTCCAGCTGTATAAAAGCAGATTGAAACATCGAAATTAGTGAAAAATTATTGAGAAATTGCGCAGCCAAATCAAAAGATGGCAAATCACTACTAGCTCCTTTTCCCATCACAGTCTTACACATCATGGTGTTTATAGAGCCTGTCAGAAGGGTGGTGACACCAGAGGACGTTGAAAAATGGGTGGACTCGCCCACCTACAATCTAGTGGTTGGGTTTGTTCAGGATCTTCAGAATCTGGTTTTGGGTCTTACTAATGACGCTGAGATTAAGCATACACCTATTGTCAACAAATTACTCAAGTTACTAGACCAGGTTATTGCCATAGTAGATGATAACCCTGTGGTACATGAAAAAGACGTGTCCCGGTTCGGCAAAGTCGAGTTCAGAGATTTCTATGACGAACTTCAACAGAAGGCTCCACAGCTTATGTCCCCACTAATAGAAGGTGCTGACGCAGTGGCCGAGATTGAGCTCAGCAAGTATTTGTGTGAATCGTGGGGTAACAGAACAAGAATTGACTATGGATCTGGCCATGAACTCAATTTCATCTGCTTTTTCCTTTGCTTGAAGCAGCTTTCCCTTGTGAATGAGGATGACTACCAAGGTTTGGTGCTTAAAGTGTTCACAAAATACATGTCCATCATGAGAACCCTTCAAAAGTCTTATTGGCTTGAACCAGCCGGATCCCACGGGGTATGGGGACTCGACGACTATCACTTTCTTCCCTTTCTCTTTGGTGCCGCTCAGCTAGCCACCCATCCATACATGAAACCTAAACTGATTCACAACGATGAGCTTGTGGAAACGCTACATGACAAATACATGTACTTGGAATGTATTTATTTCATCAACTCCATTAAGACGGTCCCAGCGAATCAGCAGCAGAAACTCAGTTTGCGGTGGCATTCGCCAATGCTTGATGACATATCGTCCGCCAAATCATGGATGAAGATCAAGGATGGTATGATTAAGATGTACAAGGCAGAGGTCCTATGTAAACTTCCCATCATCCAACATTTTATGTTTGGAAGCTTGATCAAGTGTCCTGAAGGTGTCAGTGAACCACATGAACATGAAGAAGACGACTGTGGCCATGTCCACACCGAAACCGCCAACACTTGGGGCGATTGCTGTGGTATCAAAGTGCCTAGTGCCATTGCTGCATCAGAGATGAACAAGAAAACAAGTAGCTACAGGGCAGTTCCTTTTGACTAGTGTTTATTAGCTAAAATATACAATCATTCAGCATACCCAATGTTCGTGGCTATGAGAATATTACGCGGGAAAGCACCCGGGAATGGGAGTAGAATTTTGGTTCTTCCCTTTGCTTCATCCACTTTTGACACATGGGCATAGCCCATCACACAAGCATTCAAAATATCGTGCGGTTGATTGTTGTTCTGGGAGGTGTGAGTGATGGCAATGATGGAATTCTCCAAATTAGAAGGAGTGATTTCGGTCAAATGGTTGTAGTATTTGCTTAGTGAAGATCCTTTCTTTTCTTCTGTAGCTTCACTTTCTTCTGCGGTGTAAGAATCACCTGCTGGCAAAAACGCTAAACTCGACTGGTATTCCAGCAGCTCGACTCCTTTATATACGATAAAGTCTTTCAAGTCAATCTCAGTCTTAAATGGGGACAAGGGGGTACGGAATGTACCATTGAAATACTCTTTGATGGTTTCCTCTTGCAATTTACGAGTGAAAGGATCATCAACTTCAACCACACCCTCACTCTTACTCACTTTCACCACGTTCAATTGTCCCGTGGACAACCTATGCTTGAACTTCTTTTTCAACTCAATTGAGAGACGTTCATTACCAACGACCACAACAACATTCACCTCGAAATCAGAGATAATGTTCTCGATGACAGTGAACTCGTCTTTGGTAGCAAATGGAGGTGTATCAATAACCAATCCACTGTTGCCGATTGCCTTGTCTTCCTCCAATCTTGAGATGGTGGCTACACCCAACTTTGACACTTGATATTTGTACAAGTCCAAATTGTCATGGATATCAGTGAATCCGTAGTTCTTAACAATTGGTTGTTTTGGGTTGTGTGTAGTGGTACCGGAAGTTGTGGTGAAGCCCCACCCATTCACGGTTTGTAAATCAAAGTAGTCGCTAACAGGAGTGGCAGTGAGTGACCCGGGAAGGGCAAACACGCCATCTTTAGGGTTCAAGTTGACCAAGACAGGTGTTCTGTCCATTTTGTAAGCGTAGGAACACAATATCTTGGCAAGTGCAGTTTTACCAGACTGCTTATTTCCCACGATTAACACTTTGGGGGAGGACTTTTTCAAGTCAGCGTTGTTTGAACTGATGGCGTTTTGTCTGTATAAGTCCAAGGCAAAGTGTAGATTAGTGTATTGATCCATTGTAGTGTCCTCACTTATGTACTCACTTATCTCACTGTCCTCGCTTGAAATGTTCATGTTATCTTTGTTTGGAGACGTGGTGTAGGTGATCTTGCAGCCTTCACTCAACGGGGCATAGATGGAATACTTGACTCCGGTGAGGTGTAGCTCCACGTTGTTTGGAAGTTCCGTCCCGAATATTTCACCTGTTCCTTCGACCACAGTCAAGTTGATGAAGGTTCTGAACGGCACTTCTATTCTCCATTCAGCTTTTGCAGGAATGTCAATAGTTATAGGCTTGCTAGACTCATCTATCGGCGATATATCGCTGAACCCAGGGATGGACATGATGCGTGTAACCGGCTTGTTTATGCGTAAATAATATATGAAGAGGTTGATGATAGTTTTGATATTTCGATTTTTCGAAACGAGAAAGTGATGGATGCGAACTAATTAATTTTCGATCAAGTTGAGCTACAAGATTACGAGTGGAAGGAAATGCGTGATATATTTATGATAAAAATGCTTTTATGTGACTAGCAACATGAAATACAAAGGAAGAGAATTGAACCGGGGAATGAACTATGCAATGGCGAAGCTCAATTTTTTCGGCTTGATACTTCTTTGCTGATGCAGCAACTCCGTTATTTTTATGGCACCAGTCTTGTGGTTGATGAATTCGGCGTGAGTGGAGAAGTCAACCGGACGTTTGCTTTTCGTAGAAACGAACGGGTTGTTGATTTTGCTGGGTGGTCCTTGAGCAAGCACGGGTGAAGAAGGTGCCAGAAGAAATGGGTTTTGGTAAAGCTCATGGGTGACATCTGGGTCTGAGAATTCATTGTCTGAATCTTCATCGTCAGAGAAAAACTGGTTGTTGAAGGATTTTTCGTGCCATTCTCTGACCAATTGCTCGTCAATGACCTGGCCCGAAGGGGTAACAGGCGACCAAGAAACAGAAACATAGTCCGAGCTGTTTTTGGGCAGTGGTAAATTATCGGCTGATGAAGGAGAGTCCGAGCGCATGAATGACTGAGCTTCTTTGCTGGGTGACACAAACGAATCTCTCAAGGCCGGGAATGACAAGGCGCTGGACATAGTGGTTGGGCCCTGAGTAATGTCTTCGTCCATTAAGTATGTATAATCGTCGTCGTTCGTGAGGGAGGAGAAGTCCAAAACTGGGGGAGCTTTCAATTTTCTGTTAGGACTTGCCAGCGGCTTGGCCAGACTTACGGTGGAAGGAGTCGGCAAGACATTTTCGAAAGAAGTCAGTCCGCTGGATCTTGATGGGTAGCTTGGGGTGTGTTGATGCTGGCTGGACGGAGACTCGGCAGCTTGCAGAGGTGGCATCTTTGCGTGGTGACGATCAGAATAGAACGTGAAGGGCTTGAATGTGTTGATGGCATCAAATTTGAGAGCCGAGCTGTTGTCGTTGTCAACAGCAGCGTGTCTTTTTTGAGGCGTGAACTCGGGGGTCGCTGGCACCGTCGATTTGCCGGTGCCAGCAAAGATCGAATGCCTGTTGTTCCTGGAGGACCCCAAGAAAGAGCCCATTGAGAACCGCTTAGTGCTGCTAGGTGTCTTCTCTTGAAACGGCTCTTTCTTAGACGTTCTGGGCGTCAACTCCTGGTACTTCGACCTGAGTTTGGGAGTTGAAGGAGCGAGAGTTGGCAACCTGAACAACGGAGACGAGGTATCCAGCGACTTAGACTGCTGGGCCCTTGGAGGCGTCTGTGGACAGTTAAACGGATTCAGCATGGTTAGCGAGGGAAAGCAGTGTAGAAGAAGTCAACGAAAAATGAAGGACACAAACAGTAGTGGAACAGGAGAAAGTTCGTCTCAGTGCGTTCACGGTCTAGAGCGTACCTTCCGATAGTGTGCCTTTGAGCAATGCGAAGGTTTAGCAAGATCTCAACAGCAAGAAGAGTTGGAATAGTTAATTTGTCAATAAAAGGGTGCTTAAATATTCAGAATTAGGAAAAAGGGAAACAATTTGCTGGTCGCAGACCTTCGTTGTGAAGAAGCCGCAGGAGGGTTACAGGCGTAAATGTGGAAATGTGAATGCAACACGGGACATACCAGGTGGGAACAATAGGGTATCAGTGAGAAACGTAGTAAAAAAAAAGCGGCTCCTTCCCCAGCTGCCCAATAACAAGGGGCTCTACGATGACGCGTAGGCATATAGAAGATTCTGGACCCACCTAGAGCTCAGTACCATTAGGTTGCAGCCGCAAGAGGCTGTATAATTCGATGGTCAGCCCTGGGAGTGGATGGATTTTCCCCGATTCGGCAAGGTTATTGCAAACACGAGACGCAGTGTTTTTTCCGAGATTCACGCGTAATTTTTCATCTAATGCGCATCGATGCGCCCGTTTCAAGATCATATTCTGGTCCTAGCCTCATGTTTTACAGCCGAATTAGATCGTTTCTACACAAATATGAAACATCCTAGTGAAATGCGTGTTCGCTATTTACATTAAACTTACGCTTGGTGACTTCCTTTGCAAATGCCGCTTCCAATTGATTGTACCAGTTTTCAGTGAGTTCTCGCGTCAGACGCCCGGCAGGGTTTTCTTTGAAGAGCTTGTTCCCCGTCAACCGTAGTTTGTTCAATTTGGTCCCTCGTCCACGGCCCTGTGGGACCTGGATCAGCTTTATCTGGTTGCCGCTCAAGTCCAAGTCTTGTAGGCCATTGTCGTAGATGAATCCTTCTGGGAAAGAAAATGTCTCGAGCTTGTTATTGCTGAGACTCAATTGAACCACATGAGGCGGGAGCACCACTCCCTCGTCAATACGGCTGATTTGGTTGTCTCCCAAAAATATTGAGCGTAGACTCGAAAACTGTTTTGACTTCGTCTTGTTGAAGAGGGCAAAGTGGGCACCCAATTCAGTGATCTGATTGAGCCTGAGGTCAAGCACCCGGAGCGAGGGCGGCACAACCCAATCTTGAAGATCATTGATACCGTTGTAATATAACTCGAGCTCCACCAAGTTTGTCATTTGGGACCAGCTGACGAAGTCCCCATTATTGTAACTGTTCAAATCCACTATACTGTTGCCGGTTAAAGACAACTTCTTCAAGGAGTTTGGGAACGAAAAGACACTCAAGCTAGATATGTTGCACTCACTCAAGTTGAGCGTGGAGAGCGCCCGGGGAAACCGGATTCTTTTGGTCTGGTCGACATATTTAGCATAAGACCACCCAGGAGAATTAGAAAGATCCAATGCATCTAAAAATGGAGGGAATTGAAAAAACGGATAAGTGTCATCGGTCGAATCATACGGAACCACTTCTAACGACGCCAATTTGTTCTCTGAAATGTTCAAATAGTCCAAGTTTTCAGGCAAATTAACCAAGTTGGCTAGCGAGGTGAACGGGTTATTATCGAGCTTTAGGTTTTTCAAAAACTGAGGCCACCGGAACTTGGACAATAAGAGCAAAGTGTCATTGCTGATGAGATTATGAGAAAGGAGAATCGATTTCAAATTAGGAGGCCAGGAGTCATGCTCCCCTTCATCGGCTTTGAAGTCGTTGATGGCGTTGTAGGACAAGTCAATGGTTTCAAGGGTCTTAGGAAGATTGCTTAGATTCACCGAAGATATGTTGTTGTAAGTGAGCATCAAAGTCTTCAAGTTTCTTGGAAACTGATAATCCCGCATAATGCTGTTATTGATTCCGGCTTGATTCCAAAAGATTTCTTCGATGGAGTCTGACAACTGCAAAGTACTGATGTTAGATGCATTGTTCCACGATATATCGACGTGGCTCAAGTGTGAAGGTAAGTGCACATTGGTCCAATTGGTGATGCCATGACCTAAGATGATCAACTGGTGAAGATTGGTGAAGCGTACGAGTCCCTTTTGAAGCTCGTTGAAACATTTGTTCAACCTGATCCCACTTAGCTGGATTCTGGTGACATTAGGCAAGACGGCGGACAAGAAATTGAGCTCTTCGTTCGAAAGTTCATAGCCATCAATGAGGTAGTTCACTTCCTGAATACTCGAGGCGAATCGGGTTTGGTACTTTTTTAGTAGAAGCTCGAACGATCTGAAGTCGGATCTGGTAATGATGTTCAATTTGGCAGGGTTAATGTCTTCGTGCTCGTCAAGAAAATCCTCAATGACGGCGTAGTTTTCCAAATCGATTAGGGCTTTATGAAACGACGACGGCACACAGAAGTGGTGGCGGCGAGTTGGACTCAAAATCAAGTGAAGCTCATTTCGATAGAAGTGATTCACTATGGCATCTCTCACCGGTGAACCTTTCCAGTAAAGAAAACCATCTGTGATGAACTCAGGAGGTAGGTATTCACAGACTTCAACAATTAAGTGTGACGGTAGCTCTGGGAATTGCGCCGTTAGAAACTTGTCTATGTATGACATGAGCTTGTCCAGCTTTAGATGCTGACTGCAAACTACGCTTACAAAGCAGAACAGCCCGATACCGAAGAAAAGACCCACACACCTGTCACATCGGGTCAAGAAAAAAAATAGGCCGAAGGGCTAAAGCTGGCATAACAGCAAAGACAATAGGACTACTGCTGATGGGGAAGCCCCACACTGTCAATAACATGATTTTATTGACGAATTATTTCGTCATATTGCCCCATTTATTTGCCGCCTCGGAGCCAGTGTCCTGCCCGGCCCGAGCCGTGGCATGGCGCCGATTTAGTGTTCCTTTGGCACTCTCGGAAATGGTTGGCGATCAATTTCAACGCAATGTTTGGTAGATGCTTATTTCGGCAATTGAACAGCTGTAGGATAATAGTCGCTTTTTGGCCGAAATCGCTAGCTTATTACGGATAAAATGTCGCTGCCGGCTGATTACAGGGAGCAAAAAAAAAAAAAATGTCGCGCGGCTCACTGAAAAACATGAATTTTGACTCAAAAACAAAAACACGCACAATCAGACGGCGATTAAAAACAATATACAGCTTTCCCTGTAATTCTCCAATTCCTAATACGCGGTACGCTGGCAAAAACCAACTGCCCTGAGTTATCTCTTTATTGACTTTGTCAAAGCAGCATCCTATCGTGCCTGCTGTTCCGGTCCTCATTAGTTTGACTCACTTTATCTGATCTTTTTTCTACGGAGAAAAGTTGTCTCGTTTCGTGTCGTTTAGGCGCTAATTACTGCAAGTAATAGTTATATTGTCCCCTACATTATTCCATTCAGGGGAATTGTTTTCCAACTTTTCCGAATTCCTCGTTAGCGTTCAATTGGAAAGCCTGAGTCCTCTGCCGGCCTTCCCTTCGTTCCATTAGAATTAAGTTTTGTTTTTTACAACCACAAAACTAGACGCTATCTAGCAAAAATATCCGAGAAAAGCAAGTGGAAGAGAAAAAAAAAAACCAAAAACCTAGGGAAAAAAAAGTGAGTCGAATTATTCATTGGTTAACATTGACCTACAACTTAAGCACATCCACAGCAACCACATTTCCATAGAAACCATCCAAGTATACGTGGTGGCAAACAGCATCGGCTTTAGATTAACCTCACGATACCAGCTCTTCTTATTTCATCGTCTGTTTTGATACCATCATTTGTCTCGTTTCGTCCATTTCACAATTAATTGTGCTTCATTGCCAAAGCAGCAGTAGCAGATAGGTTTCATCCTTCTTACACTCTTTCAACTCCACTCTCGTCAGTTCCAAACCGTTAACCCCCACACCATGGATAAGATCCTATCTTCTTTATTCTGCTGCTCCGTCGGCTCTAAAGACGACTCCAATGATAAATACCACAATAGAGATTCTGCAAATAATAGCAAGAGGAAGACTTCGAATAGAACCCCTAACTCACGTCAAAATGGCACTGGTAAAATAAATGATAACAACACGAGCTCCAAAGACAGCTCAGAGGATAGCATAGGAGCAAACATCAACCAGAAAGTGACAGACGCCAACAATAAGTCGCTTCAAAGACCAGCCGCTGACAAGTCTAAAGCTAAGACCGAAGTCATTGACGACGAGCACTCAGTGAATGAGACCGACACCATCACAAACACAAATGATGAAATGAATAACACCCCGGTGTCGCAATCAAATAATGGTGCTCCTGACGCAAATCACAAGGATATAATTTCTCATCAAGAAAACCCTCAAGATGCCAGTAAAGTCCCTGAAATAAAGCAGGATCAGTTGATACTTTCCCATGACGAAAACAAGGTTGTGTCCGGAGAAGAGATGAACAGGAAGACAACCGAAAGACAGCTACAACAAGACCAAGTGGCAACCAACAACAACGACGTCGAAGAAATCGAAGAAGAACTTCCAGAAGATGATATCGAGGACGATCAGTCATTTTTAGATTTAACGAAGCTACAAGAAGGCCAAGCATTCAATCCCGAAAGCGGTTGGTTGTTAGGTTTCAAGGATAAGAAAACATTTGGGAACAAAAAATGCTTGATTCTAGATCTTGACGAAACTTTAGTCCACTCATCCTTTAAGTATCTTAGAACGGCAGATTTTGTTATCCCAGTTGAGATTGATAATCAAGTCCATCATGTCTATGTCATCAAAAGACCCGGCGTTGATGAATTTTTGCAAAAAGTTGGCAAATGGTTCGAAGTTGTTGTGTTCACAGCGTCTGTCAGCAAGTACGGGGATCCTCTCCTAGACAAACTTGACATTCACAGGTCGGTGCATCATAGATTATTTAGAGATTCTTGTTACAATTACCAGGGTAATTTCATCAAGAATTTGTCTCAGATAGGGAGACCTCTCAGCGATTCGATCATCATCGATAACTCTCCCGCGTCCTATATCTTCCATCCCCAGCATTCAATTCCTATTTCAAGTTGGTTTAGCGACACACACGATAATGAATTAATCGACCTATTGCCGTTTTTGGAAGACATTGCCAAGCCCAACGTTGATGATGTCAGTTTAGTGTTGGACATCACCATCTAAATGCATTTTAAAAAAGTGTTCTGATTAATTTTTTGTTCATCAGCCATAAGCTGGACTTATGCACTTATGGGCACATGGTGACTCACTCGTACAGAGGAAGTACTCCAGTCACATAAGTCAACAAGAATCCTTATTCCCCAATAATAATTCCAAAGTCAAACAAAGTATCACAGGAAATGTTACAACTGGCATAGATTGTCTTTCAAAGATCGTGAAGTTATTTGATGCCTATATTGCTCAGAACGTCCAACATAGAATAATGCTATCAAACTGGCACTTACGCTCTCTAATTTTTTCGATTGGGACTAGTTCTAGTCTTCATATATTTCTTCTATGTCAATCATTTGTATAATTAATATTGCTAATACATCTATAATCTTCATGTTATCCAGCAAAGAGTAAATGGTGCAAAAATGCACGGAGGTTCATAGCATCAGAGAAAAAAAAAAAGAATTTTGAGAACTTTGAGATGAGGCCCGATTTATAACTGATATTATATCTCTAAATCATTATAAAAAGTACACTGCATAAGCCATAAGATATAATGAAAATCAAAACAATAAGCAGGTCTTCGGACACATACGTTCCTGTGAGGAACACGCAAGAATCGGCATTACCCAGAAACTTGAACCCTTCATTACATCCCTTTGAAAGAGCTAGAGAATATACCAGAGCACTTACCGCCACCAAAATGGAAAGAATGTTTGCGCAGCCCTTCATTGGTCAGCTTGGTGATGGTCACAGAGATGGTGTTTACACTATTGCCAAGAACTTTGCCACCACGAACCAGGTTGCAAGTGGAAGTGGTGATGGTATCATCAAGTACTGGGATTTGACTTCAAGGGACGAGGTGATCAGCTTCAAAGCTCATTATGGCATGGTAAGTGGGCTCTGTGTCACTCCCGAGGCTACCAATAGTGGTGTGAAAAGAATGTTGAGTTGTGGTGACGACAAGACCATCAAATTGTGGTCTATCAATAGCCGGGATTTCGAAGAAAACATCAACGATGAGGTTATCTACAATACCAAGGATCAAGGATTAGTTAAGACATGGCTCGGAGAGCATGCATTCAAGGGGATTGATCACCATTTCACCGACGACGTTTTTGTCACTGGTGGTGCCTCCATCCAGTTATGGGATCTTAAGAGATCCAGGTATACGTCCGACCTCACATGGGGAGCCGACAACATTAATTCGGTTAAGTTCAACAAGACAGAAACAAACATCATTGCCAGTTCTGGTTCCGACAACTCTATTGTATTGTACGACATTAGAACCAACTCTCCCATTCAAAAAGTGGTGACAGACATGAGAACAAATGCCATTGCATGGAACCCTATGGAGGCATACAATTTTGCCAGTGCCTGTGAAGACCATAACGCATACTATTGGGACATGAGGAACTTGACCAGGTCTTTAAATGTCTACAAAGATCACGTCAGTGCCGTGATGGACATCGATTTCAGTCCAACTGGTCAAGAGCTTGTGACTGGTTCTTACGATAAGACCATTCGTATCTACAAGACGAGGGCGGGTCATCTGAGAGACATCTACCACACTTCCCGTATGCAACACATATTCTGTGTCAAGTTCAGCACTGACGCTAGATACATCTTGAGTGGTTCTGACGACGCCAACGTCAGAATATGGAGAGCCAAGAGTAGCGACAGAGCAGGCATCAAGTCTGCCAAGCAAAGAGCTGCCATGGAGTACGACAACGCGTTGAAAGAGAGATACAAGTTCATGCCTGAAATCAAGAGAATTGCTAGACACCGTCACGTTCCTACTGTGGTGAAGAAGGCCCAGGAAATCAAAAGAACCGAGCTTGAGTCCATCAAAAGAAGGGAAGAAAATGAAAGAAGACATAGCAAACCGGGTTCCAAACCAAAAGTTCACGACAGAGTTAAGCATATCAGGGGCACGGCTATCAAGGAGGATAAGTAAATTAATAAACAGTGAAAAATCGGCTTTTAGTAGTTTTCTAGTGTAAGCACCCACACCTCAGCGAAAAGAGCCCCACAACAGTCAGTAGCAAGCACCACCGGTGTTGATTAGCAGCCATCAACTGGTGCAAATATTCATCACGTGACCAACGGTACGGGTGCACCGGGTACCAATAGAATGCGCTGTATTTCGTCAGTTGATCCAGGCAGTAAATCCGGGCTTTTCACATCCAGGGAATTTCGGATAATCTCATTATTCGCGGCTGCCCCGACCGCAAAAGATTGTGTATGATTGACTAAATATGCCGTGAGTCATATAACTGCTGTGTTATCGCTGTGTAGAGAGAGCTGAGCACAGGCAATCAACAGGCGCAGGTTTTCCTTCGGTCTGGAGTAGTTTATCGGCCGGAATTTCCTTTTTTGCAGGTGGGTTCTAAGTTAGCAACCCCCTGGCTAGTAGTGTCATTGATTAAATCACTCGGCTATTAGCTGATACGGGGATCACCTGCCAACTCCTGGAAAACTCGGAACTTTCAGCTTCTTCTCTGGGCAACATTGTCATTCAATCCAGGGGCCAGAACCTTTCGGACCACTTCTGTGTCTGGTAGTTTTTTGTCGGCACATGATTCTTAGACTAAGCTTATTGTTACTAGCTTAGTTAAAAAAAAAAAAAAAAAGAGAGCATACACCAACATAAAGAAAAACTATTGATTTGTACTCTTTCGCCTGACTCTAACCATTTGTCTTGAACCGTGTTCTAGTTTGCTATAGACTTCAATCATATTCCATTCGAAAGGTTACCACAAAAACCAACAGCCATCTAATTCCTTAGTTAGTTCGCCTGCTTAGTGCCCAAACATTCCCGCAACGGGCTCACTGGCCGTCATATCCGTTATTGAAATTAATCAGCTTGGACTATTAGTCCCACATTAATCAGAGCCCCCCATTCCGTCATACCGGTCATAAGTAGTCTGGCAACCTCAACTGCACACTCACCCACGCTCTCTGTATGCAAATTACAGACGGGCTGTCGCTTTTCATTTCCGCTACCTTCAAGATTATTTGTTAAATAGGCCAACAAACCTATAATTAAAGGGCAAAGTCAGTTAGAGAGCAACAAAATGCCAGACAAGCATAAAATCAAGCTTTTTTCTCACTTCAAACAACCCTCAAGTGAGGAGGACTTGGCACCTTCAACTTCCAACCATTCTCATTCCCAGGCTCATTCGTCCACCACCACCGGCAGGAAGTTTCTCGGGTTCCACATCGGCAAACACGATTCCCAAGATTCTTTAACATCGCCTCAGCTAACATCGTCGGCTGAACACAATTCTCACTACCACCATCAGCAACATCCGATCTCGGCTTCAAACAGCAACACTTCCTCAAATGTCAATAGTGGGAATAACAGTCCAAGCACTACCAACCAGCATCTACATGGCGGCACTGACACACCCCCTCGCCCCGTGTCTCCTTTGCCCCAGCAAATTCCAATTCAATCGCCTCAACCCATAATCCATTCAGCCTTGAATAAGGAAGACCTGAATCATAATTTCATGAAATCGAACTCAATGGTGGAACTCAAACGACTTTTCAAACCTACCAAGAAGAACTCTAACAAGAAGATCGATTCACCCATTTATAACAACAATCTTCACTCTCCACCTCCTATTGCATCTGCTACCAGCTCAAACGCCCTAGGAAGTTCTCAACACAGTAGAGAGCCTTCCTCTACATCGTTGGCAACGCTTATCAATCAGACGTCTTCTCAATTACTTCATAATGCATCCCACCAATCAGAGAAAGGAAACAAACACCATGTTGCTCCTTTCACGGATGACGACTCACCTCTTGTGAAAAAGTATGGTAAAGTTGGTAAGGAACTAGGTTGTGGAGCTGGAGGCTCGGTGAAGTTGATTGTTCGCCCTTCAGATTCAAAGACTTTTGCTGTCAAAGAGTTTAGGCCAAGAAGAAACACCGAATCTTTGAAAGACTACACCAGAAAATGCACTGCAGAGTACTGTATTGGTTCCACGTTAAAACATCCGAACATTATCAAGACAATTGATATCATACATGAAAATAATCGTTATTTTGAAATTATGGAATATGCCCCTATTGATTTTTTTGCTGTTGTGATGAGCGGTGAAATGTCCAGACAGGAAATTAACTGCTGCCTCAAGCAGATAATTGAGGGTGTCAGCTACTTGCACAGTCTCGGATTGGCTCACCGTGATTTGAAGCTCGATAATTGCGTGTTGACCACAGACGGGATATTGAAAATCATTGATTTCGGTAGTGCCGTCATCTTCAAGTACCCATATGATCAATACGGTAATTCCAAAGACAGCATTCATCCTTGCCATGGCATTGTGGGCTCAGATCCTTACTTGGCCCCCGAAGTGTTGAAAAGCTCGCATTCCTACAACCCTCAGCCAGTCGACTTGTGGTCGATAGCCATCATATATTGTTGTATGACGTTGAAGCGGTTCCCATGGAAGATCCCCAACCCTGACAAAGACAACAGTTTCAAACTTTACTCCATGGAAGATGACAATTGGCATGATTACACATTGAGTAACGAGTGTCATAAACTTTTGCTCCAGCAGAGGAAGTTGAAGAACATGATCGTCAGGCTGAACAAGCGCAAGAAGCTCTTAGAAGAACAAGCGGAAGCTGAAGCCGCAGCCACAGAAGAAGATGTCCATATGGAAGATAACGATGACAATGTCGCAGCTACAGGACAGGACGCACATATGGACACGTCTCAACAGCAAGATGGTGATCATGAAGGAGACGACAGAACGAACGGCGTCAAGGATGATAAGAAGGCAAAGGCTTTACAGAATGTGGAAATTTTATCTGATGAACAAGTTGAAAATATCCTTGATGAGCTCAGGGACATCGACTCTAGGTTAGAGGCTTATGAAAACAAGAAGAATGAAATGAAATTAAAATTCACTGAAACCAAAGCCCAGCGTCAAGCTGAGGAGCATCAACAAACAAGCCCCAGTCCGACTGAAAGCAAGGATGATTCCAAGAAGAAACCCTCCCACCACAAGCAAATCCATGGTCCTTACAGGTTGATGAGATTATTACCGCATGCCTCCAGGCCTGTCATAGCCCAAATGTTACAAGTCGACCCTAAGAAGAGAGCGACATTAGAGGAAATACTCGAAGACGAATGGATAAAAGAAATCAGTTGCTGCACATTGAAGAAGATCCCCAGAAGCTCAGACAACATCGGAGCTAACTTCGAGGAGGACGAGGACGACGTTTTGATTAAAGGATCCCCGGCACACGATCACACTTTGGTGTTTGATAATCAAGAGGAGAAAGCCCAGAAACCTGACAATGCTTAGGGTACAAATAGTTCACTAGCGCAGCATTTATTATTTGATTCTTTCTTTCTTTCTTTCTTTCATTATAATAATTTTCTTAATGAAGCAAATTCAGTTCTAGATATACCTCTTAATAATTCTACAATCTTAATGATATGGTTTGCGGGCGTAAAGGGATCGAACGTGGTTTGGACTTTTGTTTCAATCTCACATTTACTTCTACATAGTTAATTTAATGGCAAATAATCAATCAAATATGGCGCGCCGATAAATGAAGTCCAAATATCTACTATTGAACCCTTTTCGAAATATTGAAATACCAGAAGGCGTGAATACATAAAGAATATAACAATTCTCGAAAAGACAACATGGCACACCCACCACCTCCGCATCTCAACCCTTTGAGGTTGAAAACCTCGCTCAAAATGGCGATCAGCAAGTTGAAGTTCATTCAGGACAAGAAGACTGCTTTGACCAAGCAACAACGAAGACAGCTTGCAGACCTCTTGAACCAGGGCAAGGAGACCAGCGCCAAGATCAGAGTGGAAAACATCATTCGGGACGATATATACATAGAATTGCTCGAGTACTTGGAGCTCTACTGCGAGCTTTTACTAGCCAGAATATCCATGATTCTTGATGCTACAAGGACCGGTGTGGACCCGTCATTGAGCGAGGCCATACTGTCGGTGATATATGCTGCCCCACACACCGAGCTCAAGGAAATGTCGGGCATCAGGGACATCTTGCTTGCGAAGTATGGAGCCGAGTTCGGCAAACAAGTGCTCGATAATGCTGAAGGCAAAATGGTACCTGAAAAAATCGTGAAACGGTGCCAGGTGGACCCGCCGTCTGAGACATTGGCCAACTTGTACTTGTGTGAAATCGCCAAAGCGTACCAAGCGCCGTACACGGGCTTGAAGGACCTAGAGCCCGAACAAGAGATAGACACAAGAAAAGATGAAAACGACGAGAAAGAAGGCAGTGACGACGACGACTCGCCCAGCGGCGGGCAAGCCGTGAAAGCATTGGAGACCCCAATAGCAGAGACGGCAGAGCCAGCTGCAAAACCTGCCGCTAAAGATCAAGACGATTTTGATGCATTAAAGGCCAGATTTGCCGCTTTGAAAGGTAAGTGAGATTTCCCATCGTTGCATCACCGACAAGCAAAGCATTGAGATAATGTACATCTGCCACCCCCACTGATCTAATTAGATGAAGTTGTAGCCTTTCAGACAGATTTGATACATGCACTTGAGTCGAAATTGTTTCACACTAGAGCGCGATTTCGTAAACAATCGATTCTCACGAATCTCATTTTCCTCCATCAACCATCAACTTTATTGAGGAAACAACCGTGAAGATATAGTGGCCGAACCCGAAAGCCTGATCCGGTCAATCCCTAATTGGCACAGGAACTCGAAAATGAATCCGCAGATATTAACCGTGAGGCAGCAGCAGGAGTTAAATAAAGCCATTCTCCAGTATCTAAAACCAATCGTGACAGACACTGGCAACCCGAATCTTCTCATTGCTTTATCGAACATTCTTCAAACTCCGCTCAACACAATCAACGACAACAACAACAACATCATCCCCAACTATTTGGAAAAAAAGTGGTCTACGGTGTTACGATTGCAGAAAAAGATTCTTGATCTCGAGAATGAAATTAACAACTACAAGTCAATCCTTGATGCCACCAGCTCAGCCGATGGGGCAAGTGCGCCAATAATCTCCAAGGATAAGATAAATTGGCTTCCCAGCAACTGCTCGAAAACATTCAAGACCCAGGCCGTGCAGCTAATCCATTCCGTCACTATCCATCCTTTCCTACCTATAATACACGCTGGATGTTCCGATGGGTCCTTGATCTCGTGGAACTTGGTGAACGACGATACCTTGATACCGGAGAAGATAGTGCGTGCACACACAAGAGCCATCAATAAGATCAGGTGGTCCAACGTCCCCTTAGACCTTTCTGGCGGGAAGTCAATGATACCGGATAAGAACAAATCGTACATTTTGGCCACATGCTCGTCTGACTTGTCAATCAAAGTCTGGGACGGGGCTACTTACAAGCAGATCAGAACCCTCTCGGGCCACGAGCACACCGTTTCTTCCATTGCATTTTCTGAAAATACTCCTAATGTGCTCTATTCGGCGTCCCGCGACAAGACGGTCAAGATTTGGGATCTCACCAGTGGGTTTTGCATCAAAAGCTTCGTCGGACACAGTGACTGGGTTCGTGACATCGATGTCGTCAGCGTGAATTCTCAGCTTCTGTTCAAGACGCTTCAAAAATCTTCCGAATTAGGGGATTTTCTCTTAACTTCGTCCAACGATCAGTCCTTGAGACTAACTCACGCAGAATCAGGTACAGGTATATCACTTTTAATCGGTCACACCCACGTCGTTGAAACAGTCAAGTTTCTCCCGATCCACTCGAATGTCTACATTGATAAGTATCTCAAGGACAACGCGGACTCATTCCCTAATATCCCGCCTGCATTCTTTTCGGACCCAATCTATAAAGATACCCTTGGTTTCAAATACTGCATTTCGGGTGGCAGAGATAACCTCATCAAGCTTTGGCTCTTGCCGCCCCCTGTTCTAAGGCCCCACAGACATCCGTTGCCTTCACAGCAGAATAATTCACAGGGCTGGTTCCTTATCGACTTGGTTGGCCATCAGTCATGGGTCAAGGCATTGCTGATTCACCCTAATGGGAGGTTTATTTTCAGCGGTGGTGACGATAAGACCATCAGAGTGTGGGATCTCGAAAGCTTGAACAAGGGAGGCAGCGTTCAATGCATAAGAACCCTCACAGGACATGAAGGGTTCATAAATGATTTGAATTTTGCATCGTTTGAGCTTGACAGTAATATCAAGAAGAAAACCGAGTCCAAAGAGACGAAGGACGCTGACGAGATCGAAGAACAGAAACATCACGAACTCATGAAGTTCATTGAGTCGAAGATGAGATGTTTGTTCCTCAGTGGCGGCGTTGACAATTCTGTCAAGTTGTGGACTTGATTGGACGCCGTGATGCCACCTCGGTTATGTCATATTCCATTCATTTGTGCCCCGTCCTACTAATTTATAGACTAATGAGATCATAATTACTTTTGACGATATTGTCTGTAGACTGCCAATGGGACGGCAACGCTCTATAGCTAGATTCTTGAGAGCTCAGGCCGACTTCTCAATGAGACTCAGGGGAGCCCTCTGGGCCCATTCGGTCCAACTTCCATCGTAGACTCTAATCGGAAACTTGGTTCCAACCACCGCTTCCAAGACCAAGCGCAATATCACCGCCGTGACACCAGTGCCACACATGACAATTATTGCCTGCTTGCCGCCCAAGTCTGGATCGGTGATGTCCAACCTAAATTCGTCTTGGAAGAGCTTGATGAGCTCCTCCTTGCTCTTGTAGGTGCCGTCCTCCTTCAACACTTTCGTGAAGGGCAACGACAACGCTCCAGGCACATGGCCGGACGACAAGCCGGGCCGGGGTTCGGGGGCCTTGCCCGTGAACCGATCATTGGAGCGGGCATCAAGTGTTACATAATGCTGAGCCAATTTACCGGATTTCACAAGCGCCAACAACTCCTCGTAATCAATGACCTGGTCTTTGTAATTTTGCTGGTAGTTCTCCTTGCTGATCAAGTCATAGCCGTGGCCATCGCCAGGGGCAGCCAGTGTGGCCTCTTCGGTTTTTTTGATGGTCTCGAGGGGGTAGTCACACTTCTTGTAGGCCGGGAAATGATCCAACAAGTACACTTTGCCGTGCCCAAACAACGAGAAGGTCCAGGCAGCTCTTGGGCTGGAAAAGATTCCTGTTTTGTCGTAGAACACCAAGCTGTCCGACTTCTGCAAGTTCAACTGGTGGGTGGCATTCTTGAAAACCTCGTAGGGCGGCAACATGTGGGGATACTCAGAGTTTGGCAACGCCACTTTGTCAAGGTCGAAGAATGCAGCGTTCTCGAGTCTTTCCTCGTTCAAGTACTGGTCCTTGCCGTTGTGGGGAGAATTGGGCATGTACCATGTTGCGTCGATAGGGATAACTCTATTATGGCTGGACGAAGACCCCAACAAGGCCCTGAATCCTTGTGGCGAAAGGGCGGATACTCTGAATCGAGACATGGTGTTGGATCAATTGGTGCCTGGAAAGAATAGTCAACTGGTTTGATGGCAGTTTTCCAGTGTAAAGTCCAAGGTCCTGATTTTATGCCACTCCGTAACTGGCCGGACCGGACAATAGCAAACTCGATTGGGAAATTGCGATTTTTTTGGCTGCGACAATTATCCGTCTATTATACACAAAGATTCTATCCACATATACACATGGTTTGAGCCGACTCACTTGCCCACGAACGTCTCGCTCATTCTGGCGGTGTCTGCCTTCATGAACTCCCTGAGGGCCATGGTGGCGTAGGAACTCACGCCCAATTCCATGCTTAAAATGACGGCTTTTTTTGGAGCGTCTGGGGCCTCACTACTGATGATGCGGCCGATTTGAGGGTCGGAATCTCCTGCCTCGATAGCCTGTTTCTTGAGTCTCAAGATCTCCAAGTCAGTTCTCACTAGAGGCTCGGTATCGTCCTTGTAATTGACGATCTCGTAGCTCAAGTCGTCGGCTTTACCGAGAAGCTTTCTGTAAGAACCAGCCAAGGAGAAGTCTCTTATCTTATGGGCCATCTTGTCCGGGTGCAACCCGTCCTTGCCCATGGCTTCAACGTACACTTGCTTCAACTGCGGGTTGCTTGGGTAGAGGATGTCAAAGCCGGGGGTCGGGAGAACAACGTCGAAAATGGTGTATTTCTGGGACTCCAAGTCTTGCTTGGTCAATGGCCGGGCTCTGATGAAGGTGTCTTTCACCACGTCCTCTTTGAACTCCTCGTCTTCCTCCGCGTCTGCAACCTTGTCGGCAGGATCGATCAACACAAGATCTCCTTCCTGCACTTCGAGACCAAACAATTCAAACCGCTTGGAAGCAACAAGATTCCAGATGTAGGACTGGTAGGCATGGACATACATCAACTTCAAGTTACGCGGAATCGACATCAAGCCCTGGAAGTACATATGCTGAGAATACTCTCCGTTTTCGTTAGCAGCCAGTTTGGCAAGGGTAGAAAGTATGCAGTTTTCAGCCGTGAACCGACGGGGCATTCTCTGCAATGCGGCAGAAGCGTCCCGAGTCTCAGCCCAAATCCGTCTGGCCTCGACACTTTCCGGGGCCACAATGTCCTGCTCGGAAAGTATTAACTCCCCGGCAGCTTTCCAGTCACTTTTCAAGATGTGAATCCCCAAGACGTGAGTCGACACCGAGAAAGTACCGAATCTTTGCATGCCAAAGTAGTTGATAAAGCCATTGGTTTTCAAGGAGTTGAAGCACTTCGCCGCAATACTCTCCACGCTTTCTTCGTTCACCGATTTGACATCTCTTATGGTGATGATGAATTCGTTGCCCTTCAAATCGCCGAGCGCCAACCGACTGTCCTCGTAGGCAAAGCCACCCAACACAACATTAACGAGGCCCTTGTTCAACGAGCTCACCCGGGCAACCTTGCCCTTTTGAATACAGAATCTTTGGCAAGTGATACCCCGGCGATCCTTGGTACCGGCAAAGCTGATATTCTTGCTTGGGACTCTCAAGAATTTAGAAATCAAGTTGGCGACTTCCATCGTCTCTCTGTTTTCTTTGTAGACCGTGAAGTGCAAGAAGTTTTTGAACGGGCCCAAGCCGTAGTTGATGACGCCGTTTTCGTCTCGGTGATTGATACTTTCCTGAGGGTTCTTGTTACGAGTCTTGGGGGCATTCTTGGCCAACATGATCCTGAAAGTATTCTCTGAAGACGTGACCGTCTCCAATTTACCTTGGAAAGCTGACCGCAAAAGCTGATGCAACGTCCCTCTTGCTTGTTTATCGGTGAAGGTTGTCTTTGTCTCCATGTTCCCACCAGTGGTGAAAAGTTCTTCGATCTGCTGCAACTCTTCATCAGTGATCTGTTCGAGTAATTTCAGTTTGTTCTCTTCGGTCAATTCGTACTTGGGCTTGAGTTCTTCTGCCGTTTTCCTCTCTTCCTTGATTCGCTCAACTTCCTCCGGAGTCCTGTTCTGAAGGTCGGCTCGTTCCTGCTGTCTTTTCTCGAGCTTTCTTTCTTTCTTGGTTTTGCCGGTGTCGATGCCTTCGTCCAACAAATGGACCACTTTACCATTGACATCCACTTCATTCACCATGAAATCGGAGTATATCAGCTTGATAGAGCCGACGAACCCGCCTCCAGTCTGCTTGACCTCGTTGATGAATTGAGTGATTCCAACATCGGTTTCTTTCACCACTTTCTCTGCTCTCTCTTGCTGGGTCAAGCGGGGCTTTTTAGCTGGGTCGGCGGAGTCCTGAAAGGCTCTCTTGGCGGAGCTGCTGGCGGCTTCCATTATGCGGCTGGATCTGACGCGAGTGAATGGTTCAATAACACGTCTGATCGAGGATAGTTATTTTGCAAACATACACGATGGGACAAAGATTCGAGTGATATAAAAAGTTTTCTGAAAAAATCAAGTCATCGCACCACGATTAGTGAAAGGTACGAGATCAAACGGCACCAACGTGGTTCAAATTTAGGGCTGCTATAAGGTGCACTAGCAAGCGAAGAACAATTCGAAAGCCACGAGCAGCTGAATTATGCAATTTTGATAACCTGGAAATTTATGTCTTCTGTCACCGTAGGTTTCTTTTATGAATGGCCGCAGACATATTTGTGGTTTTCGCAGTCAAATTAAATAAGAGAAATTAACCTGAGAACGCTAATAGCTGCAAACTACAAATACTGACTCAGGTCACTTGCTAATGTTTAATTGCTTTGAATGAGTTTGGCACCCAGCAAGACAAACGCTCTCACCGTCGAGAAACAGAGACAAAAACTGACGACTAGTTTGGACGATGCGAGTAACGCTGAGCACGAACAGAAACGGAAGACTTCGGTCATCAGCATGATCTCCGACAACACCACGTTGAGCAAAGGCAGCAAGAGCGAGAATCTCAAGAGATTAGCACGATCGTTCTGGGCCGAGTTAGGCTCGGTGCTGGGGGAAGACAGCCGGGGCAGAACCAGGACCAAAAGCCGAGAGCCAGAAACCGACGGCAGACGAGTGTCGATCGACATGGAAGACTTGTTGATCTCAAAGCACTTGGACCAATTGGAAGAAGGCAAAGAGAAGGTAGCCAGTGTCCAGAAGCGTACCGCCCTTGGTAAGTCCCGCTCGACTGAAAACTTGGAGAATCTCCGCGCCGATATTGCTAAAAGCAATGGCAAGAGAACCCTGGAGCTGTGGCCAAGGAGGATCTTGGTGCTTAGCTGCATCCCGGAGCAGACTAGCGTGAGCGCCGTACTTGACCAGGTTTCGTGTGGCCCATTGGAGAAGTATGTGTTTAGGACCCACGCCACGGGCGCCAGGATGGAAATATACTTTGTAATGCCCGAGCAGGCATACAACTTCCACCGCTTCTGCAACAGGACAGGCCTTTTCAGAATCAACGGGGTCCGGCCAAAAGTGGGGTGGGCCGACAGGACCAACGTGGATGGCATCGGCGGCCGGGGCCATCCTGCTGTGCCCCGGAGTCTTCTCAGCGAGATGGTTCATTCCAGCGCCAGAAGAGTGCTTATTTGCTCCAAAGTCATTCCCGACAAGCCCATCCGCAAGTCGAAGAGCTTGCACTACCCTTCTCCCAAGACGCACTTATCCAAGGACTTTGACATTGGGTTTGTCAAGCACGACTTCCGGCGGTACGGCGAGATTGCCGACATCTGTGCCGTTATCTCGAGAAAGTTGTGTTTCAGTGTCCACTTTGCCGACGTTCGCTCGGCGATAATAGCCAAGGCAGACTTGGAAACCGAGGGCACCGCCATGAACTGCAAGTACAGCGAGTGGTCGTTCTGGTACGGCAAGGACCCGACCGACAAACCGTGCTATGCGGTCTGAGGAGCTGCTGCGTCGTGTGATAATGGCTGCGAATTCCTCGGCACCCGTTAGGCCCCCTTTGGCACGTTTTGCGCCCATGGGTGCCCACTACGCACCCATTTTCCGTTGTACTTGCCCCTACTAGGCGTTTGGTCTCTCTCGCCGCCTGCCTCGTCCCATCCCTCCATCTATATAGTCTAATGCCAATAAACCCAGCGCCTAAAGCTGGCGCACTGCACAGAGAACCCAAACCCTCGTTTCAAAGACATGCGTCCCTCCACCCAAGACCAGATAAGCAACTGGCCAAACAGCATACCTCGGCCGAAACACCCACTCCAGGGCTAGGCTTGCTGTGAGGCATCCGTTGCGTCGCCAGACCTGTGCCGCCCCAGCCCACCTCGGCGAACCCTGTCACATGGCCGACTATGGTGGCCCGAACAACCGGTGTACGGGTGTGATTTCCTGTTTATGTTCTTCCCAGAACGGGCAAGGTTATTTCTCGTCAGTTCCCGGGTGCCCATTTTTGCCGCTTCTGTGAATGATGAACGCTAGAGAACACAAGAGCCTGATTGCATTTGCGTGATACTCCCCTGGACCAAGTAGCTGATTTTTCCTCGAAACCGCCTTTTGCCCACTCCAAGTTGGCCTCCTTCCCGATGCACAGAACACCACACAGATCGAGGTCGTCACTTTCCAACCCGTCGCTCTCGAGCTTGGCGTCGCCGACGCTGTCCTCGAATGGCTCGTCCCGTATCATCTTGACAGATCTCAGGAGACCGCCGCTGTCGCGAGCGTACCGGCCGCCTTCGCCGCGAGTGGCGTCCGGGTCCGGGTCCCGCCCTGGCCTGGCCATGAGCAACAGAAGCTCGTCCAGACCCTCGACCCCGTCGTCGTTTTCCCGCCCGTACGAGCCGTACACGGGATCCATCACGGTGTCGATCCGGCCCAACCCTTACAGCGTCACTGAAACCCAGCCGTTGGCGTGGGACATCGAACCGCACGCCAACACCATCACTAACTTGGCCGATGGCTCTTCCTTTGCATTCGACAACGTGTTTCCGTCAGACCCGTCGGTGACCAACCACGAGGTGTACAGCCGGTCGTGCTCCGACATCGTCGGCCGCTTCTTGCACGAGGGCTACAACGGCACCGTGTTCGCCTACGGAATGACGGGCTCCGGTAAGACGTTTTCGATGCGTGGTGACAACGAGGACCCCGGTTTCGTCAAGTTGGCCATCGACGACATCTTCAACCAGATCGAGTTGGAGTCGCCGGCAAAGCAGTTCACGGTGACGTTGTCGTACCTCGAGATCTACAACGAGAAGATCATCGACTTGCTCAGCGAGACCTCGTCGTCGTTGTCGCAGGACTTGAAAATCAGAGACGACCCGGTGCACGGCATCAAAATCGTGGGCATCACCTCCCCCACCATCACCAGCAAGGGCCAGATCCTAGAGTTGATCAAGTCGGGCGACAACCGCAGGAAGACCAGCGCCACCGACTTCAACACAAGGTCTTCCCGGTCCCACTCGATTCTCCAAGTGAAACTCAATACAGTCGACGCCGCCACGAAGACCGAGCAGAATGCCACCCTCTCGCTTTGTGACTTGGCCGGCTCCGAAAGAGCCACCTCCAGCGCCGAAAGAAGGAAAGAGGGCGCCTACATCAACAAGTCTTTGCTTGCATTGTCAACCGTCATCAACAAATTGTCCATGTCGTCCTCGGTGAATGGGTCGCCCAACTTGTCTGAACACATCCCGTACCGTGACTCCAAGCTCACGAGATTGCTACAACCGGCGCTATCCGGCTCTTCCTTGATCCTGGTTCTATGTACCGTCCACTTGGGCTCCAGCCTCAATTCCGCCAACCAACAGTTCATCACCGAGACTTACAACACCCTCCGTTTCGCAGCCCGGGCGAAAGACATTGTCATGCACGTCAACACCAATAAGAAGACCTCTATTGGCAACCCAGCTTCGCTCAGACTAATTGAAGAAATGAGAGCCACAATCGACGCTCAGAGACAAGAGATTCAGATGCTCAAACTCCACGGCGGCAACAAACGCTCGCTAAGCTCTTCTTCTCTGTCCTCCATAAACTCCAACTCGAGCGGCGAACTGAACTCGGGCTCAACCAGCATCGAAAAAGACTTGAAAATAGCACAGTTGGAGTCGGAAATCAAGATATTGAACGAAAAGTTGGAGCACATGACAAGATTGACCGATCTACAGAAGACCGAAACGGTTCTTTTGAGAAATGACGCCTTGAATGACTTACTCGGGTTTGGTGTCGATAACAATACTCTGCAGATTATGATGTCCAACTTGGAAGACTTCTACAAAAGAATCAACTATGAGATGGAGGAGTATAAGTCCTACGTCAGTCATTTAGAGAACCAATTGAAGATCGCTCATCAACAGGTGGCGCTTACACAGAGAAACTCCCAAACCAGTCATAATGACCATTCTATCAGATCTTCGACCCACCTCAATCCACCCTCCGTGTCACGCGAGTCCAGTATATCCAGAACTTCAAGCCAATCGTCTACCACCTCTAAAATGCACATGCAACGCAGAGCCTCGAGTGAGGTAAGACAGTACTCGGACAGGCAAATTGATTCGATCATCAAGGATCAGGAAGAAGAGATCTGGCATTTGAAAGAAATGCTAAAGGATAAAGACCACATCATCAATGGTCTCACCAAGACTTCCAAGCTAAGAAGATTGGTCGATTCTTCCAATACCTTGAACTCTAGCTTCGCCAATAGTGAATCTCTGGCTAGAAAATCTTCGCTCAGGATGGGAGCAGTGACCCCACCTCTTACCGCCAGGGCCGATAAGGAAAACTTCGGAGATGTACAAGAATACACAATGAACTCCTGAGTGAATGTCGCCACACCAGTTTTATTTCTTCTGATTGAATTATTACATTTATTTAGACTCACGATATTAATATACACCTTTGTTTAAATCTATAGATACAAATGTTATTATGCATTCACCATTTCTCTTGTGGTTTAGACCCATGCATTAGATGGTCTTGCTTGTCCACTTTTCAAGTTGGCCCTTTTGACCGGCTGTGACTGAGGGCTCTTATTGTTTTTGGATTCATATAACTTCCTTTGTTGTCTCAACTGGGCATTGAAGTTCCCACCGTTCCCACCGTACACGTTGTCCCCAAGGTTCTGGTTCGAGAATCTCATGCTCAAGTTCTGGGAGCTGGCATCGGTAACCGCAATTGGTTTGAGTTTCAAGTCACTCTCGTCAACCCTTAAAACATTCACGATTCTAAGCTCCGCTCCAGAAACGTCTTCTCCGCCGTTGAACAAACCTGTGGTGTCAATGATTTTGACTATGAAACTCAACAGCTCGTGGGACTTCTCATCATTGAAGAAGTCCAACCTGTCTCCATTGAAAAGCTGAGTCTTCCTGTCTCTCCCCAATTTGACCCCATTGACCAGACAACAGTTTGTACTGAAGTCAATTAGCCATATATCATCAAGGCAATGAGCAGGACTTTCATAAATCGATTTTTCCAACACTGGATGCCTCTTCTTGTTAAACAAACAATGGACTTTGGACATCCTGTCGTCGTTGATGAATGTGTCGCAGGTCTCGTTCCGACCCACAGCATATGGATTGACACCTTGTCTGATGTAAATTGGCTTTGAAGTTATCGAACTGCTTGAAGGGATCAATGAAATGAACGTGTCCGCTGGAGTATTTTCGTCTTGTTCGTTTCCATTCGGAGATGCGTTTAAGCTCTTAACAAAACCCTGTTTGTCATCGAGTGCCTCAGGGGACGCAGGTGTTATGATTTCACGGCGGCTTGGTCTCTTGACTCGTTTGGCTGCCTGCGGTGATTGCGAGAGGTACTTAATCGATCTCTTCCTTGATTCATTATGGAGAGACTCTAGCGAGGAAAGATCGCTTTCATCATATTCGTCTTCTTCTGGAAGCGAGTCAGGAATGCCAAATGGAATATGACGGGCATTGGACTGAGAATGGGCCACTTTTTGAGAAGCGGGGTCGGAATTCGAATTCAAACTTGAATGTGCTTGCTGAGAGGCCAGTTGCTGAGAAGCTGGCTGTTGTGACTGAGGCAAGGGAACCACCCGTTTGGGAATCTTGAATTGGTTATTATTGGTTTTTGAGCTCTTCCTGTTCCTATCACTGTCTAATGGTCTCATCATTATGTCCTCATCAAGCTTGCTCAAGGAAGTTGCATTAACATGTAAGCCATTTTCGATCTTACGCATCTGTTGCGATTGTGATTGGGATAAACTGATAACTTTTTGCGATTCTTGGGATTCTTCGTAGTCGTCCACATGAGAGAGCCAGGGATGCTGCAACGCTTCTTCAGCTGTCCATCGAAGACGAGGGTCCACTTTCAAACAACGATGCAAAAAATCCCTGCCTTCTTGAGAGATTCTATAAGAATTCAATGGCGATTCATGGTACTCACCCTTCTTTATTTTCTGGAACATCTGAGTTTGATTTTGTCCGTTGAAGGGAAGATGAGAGGTCAACAAAACATAGACGAGACATCCTAATGACCATATATCGACCAAAGAACTGTAGTTGTTTCTTTCAGTCTGAGATGCCATGTTTGCGTCATACTTGCCTGTAATGACTTCAGGGGCAACGTAGGCTATTGTTCCACAGAAAGTTTTCATGAACGAGGTGTTATCACTGATTTTGGCCAATCCAAAGTCAGTAATTTTCACCAATATAGGATCGTCTTGTTTGATCAATATGTTGTCTGGTTTGAGATCACGATGCGAAATGCCCAATTTGTGAACATAAGCAATGCCTTCCAAAATCTGTTTCGTTATGACTTGAGTTGCTTCTTCTCCGATGGCACCGTTGGCGGCCACGAAGTCCATTAAGTCTCCGCCAGGCACCAATTCCATCACGAGATAGTAATTGTCTAAGTCTTCGTAGAAAGACTTTAGTTTGACGATATTCGGATGATCGAGTTTCCTGAGAATCTCTAGTTCTCGGTCAACTCCAATCATGCCCCCGGCTCCTGTGTTCAAAGCTTTCCTTCGATTGATAATTTTCACGGCAAAAGACTCGCCAGAAGACCTTTCCACCGCCTTTTTCACAGTGGCAAAAGCGCCTTGTCCGATGGTCTCATTCTTAATGATGAAGTCCTTGAAGATGCCCTGATCTTTGGAAACCGAGCTATTCGCTGAATTGGGTGCCTTGGAGGGATTGTACAAGTCTGAGAACACAAGCACAAATTTTATAACGTCTTTCGGCACGCCAACGCCAACCGATATCTCGTCACCTTGGTTGAGGATATAGTTTGATCCTTTCACCAACCGGTTGCCGTTAAGATGGGTACCATTAGTGGAACTGTCCTGGATCCAGAGCGTTTTGTCACTGGCATTGAACCACACTTTGAAGTGTCTATTGGATAGTCTTGTGCTTGAGCTTAGCACGAAATCGCAATCGGCATTGCGGCCAAACACCCACAACTGCTTGGAGCTCGTCGAATCATGTGATTTGGTGGGCAGGTTCCGATTAAGATCAAAGTATTGGTATTGCCCGGTGGTGCAGATCAAGCGGCATATATGGTTCTCGTCGTGCGGCCCATCCCCTTGTGTCTGCGTGGCCGGAGACTGCTGGGTCGGCTGGGTCTGCGTGGGTTGCGTGTAGTCCATCTAAATGGAGAAGAGTTGGCAGGTAAATACTGGCTCTGACAGGGAAGATGATATTTGTGAAATAATTATTACGCGTCGTGTGTACGGGTGTCGTAGTGACGAAATTTGGGCGAACCCAGCCGTACTACACTTCGCAGCAGGTGGCCACCGGTGAAACCTGGCAGATGGCTAGCAGCGTAGGACGGGCCCCAGAAAAGATCATCTTGTAGATGAGAGAGAGGCTGTGCAGTAGTATGGGTGTGGTTACAGTGCCAGGGCGTCTTGCAAAGGCAGTTTCGAGAGCCTCTTGCCGAGACTGTCTGGCAGGTCAAAGCTCATCACCAGTTACGATACGCACAACTGCAAAAACGGCTACGAACGTCAGGGTAATTAGAACCAAAATAAGGCTTATTGGGGTACTATAAGAGTGAAACTTTTAAATCATAGCGGCAGCGATGGCAGCAAGGACACCACCCACGGCAATGGGGAGACCGTTGGCAACCCCGGCAGAAGAAGAGGAAGAAGAGCCGGAACCAGAGCCAGAACCGGAGCCCGAGCTGGAACTGCCAGAGCCGGAACCGGAGCTGCCAGAGCCCGAGCTGGAACTGCCAGAACCCGACTTAGAGCCGGAACCGGAACCGGAGCTGGAGCCGGAGGAACCAGACTTGGTAGAGTTCGATTTGGAAGAGCCAGAGCCAGAGCCAGAACCAGACGACTCAGAGGAGCCAGACGACTTGGACGAGCTGGATCCGGATGTCTTGGACGAGTTAGAGCTGTCCGACGAGTCCGACTTGGAGTCTCCAGAGGAAGAAGAGTCCGAGGAGCCCGAGGAGTTGGACGATTTGGAACCGCTGGTCGAAGAAGCGCCTGATCCAGAAGCGTCTGAAGCAGAGGCCGAGCCAGAGGCGTCAGCGCTGCCGGAAGAGTCCGAGTCGGAGTCAGACGAAGAGGAGCCAGAGCCAGACGAAGAAGAGTTAGAGCCAGACTTCGAGGAGCCACTGGAGCTAGCGTCGGCATCGTCGGTGGAAGTGGACGAAGCGTCGGAGCCAGAGGACGAGGCAACGGCAGCAGTTTGGCTGGAAGCAACTGAGGAGGAGGAAGAAGAGCCGGCGCCATCAACGCTCAACACCACTTTCTCACCTCCGTCACACTGGAAAGTCTGCAACTTGTAGCCGGAGCCCGACTTACAAGCGTAGAAGTCGGTTTGGTCCGAGGAAGCACCGAGTCTGAACTCGTTGTCGACCACGCCCCAGTCTCTGCTGGCGGAGGCCTTATCACCCAAGGTGACCCCGTCTGGCGTGTTGGTGATGTACTTGCCATCGACCGAGGCAAAACCGGAGGGGGTCTCCAAGTCGACGGTGGCGGCGTTCCCGTTGTTCAACGTCAAGTTGGAGCCGTCCGAAGTGACGGGCGTGTTGATGGTGTCACCCTTGGCGTGCAAGGTGAACGACTCGTCGGCTGCAACGAAAGCAGCAATGGACAACAAGGCAGCAGTAGAGAAGATCCGCATTTTCTAATTATAATCAAGAATTTGTGTGGCAGAAAGAAACAGCTCGAAATAGAACAAAGTCCAGGTTGGGGGCAGGGCCATAACTATATATACGATTTTTAAGCTTTGTACGCGAGCGAAGGCCACTCGTTTGTGAAAGGCCTCACATTTCACCCAATACATTGTGGGGGAACCATTTCAGCCGCCACATTGTGGGGGAAAATGGCATTTTCCTCGAAGCCAATAGTGGTGATTCAGCTGCATGTCGAGACCCCGGTGTTTATTGTTGCATGACGTGCAATATTTTTATTTGTTTGGCGTGTTTTTTCGTGGCACCAGCACATGTGATTCCCAAAACTTACTCGTTTAAGTCACGGCACGTCATGGTTTGATTTTGTTGGCTGGAGTTTAACGCCAAAAAACTAGCTCAAATAGATTATAAGCCCCGTCCCCTGATGCGAAACGGTTATTAGCGCCGCGACCGGCTAACAACAAGGAAACGCCGCCGGATTGGGAAATTGAGCTGGAATTGGGTACAATAGGCCAGTCAGATAAATTGACCCCAAAGTCGGTTGGGCTGGAGCGGGAATCTTCAATTGCATGCTGCCTGTAAATGTGCTCCACGAGGCCCGCCTGCTCAGTGAGCGGCTGCGAGCGTTGGCCGCAATGAGCCCTCTTGGCCATCTTGTGCGTCTGGTCAGGTTTGGGCTGGTTTGAGGTCAGGTTTGGGCTGGTTTGGGGTCAGGTTTTGCTTGATCGGGTATTGTCGTAGTGTAGGAGCCATCGTCAATTACATTTCCTACATGCCGTTTTGGGCAGGCCGGTAGTCCAAAGCTCGTGGTCCTACCTGAATGGGGCCTGGTGCAGAATTACGCACCAATCAAGCCGCACCTCTGTCTCGAAGAGCAGCCGTGGCCGCAAAACACCGAAGGGGCCCTGTCTTGAACCTCCGAAAAGCACCGCTGTAGCCCGCCTGCCAGGTCCCCGAGGTTCCAGTTGCACCCAGTATCTCTCGAATTTTCGGGGGCGTTTTGATAGCCCAGTTGGCTCAAACCAGCCGAAAAAATAACGCACGGAAGGTTTTCTGCAGATGAAACTGCGATGACAAGCCGTTTCAGCAATTAGTTTTTCTACACAAACAAGAACCCATTTTCTGTTATTTACGTTATTTGCGTTTCCCTCTTGACTGGTATAGTCGCCTAGTGTCAAGTTTTGCTTTTGCCCTTAAACAGACAGCCGTTAGCCGCCAATTGACTCGCGCTACCGCTCAATACCTGCTCTTGCTCCTACACTGTTTGTGGTTCGCTGTTAAGTTGCTATCAAAATTGCTAGTCCCTAGTTCCTAGCCGTCCTTCAATTTTCAACCTCTACAAATGAATAAGGAGTTCTACAACGAGGCACCGCCTCAGTCTTATGATCAACAGCAGCAGCCAAGCTACAACCAACAACCAAATGGCGATTACGAGGGCCAGCAGAACTACTACTCGGAGAAACCCCAGCCGGGGCCCGAGTTTGACCAGTCGTTCAAAGTGGACAAACCAAAGTTCAACGATTGGCCCTTTGCCCTATTTTTCTGGCTCGTGGTGGGCGGCTTCGTGGCAGTGTCCGCTATAACATTGAACGCTTTGAAGAAGACCTACGGCCAGCAAGGGTCCTCCATCTACAATTCCACCAATTCCTTCACCTTGAACACCAACACCATTATCTTGTTTGGTTTCGTGATTGTGGTGTCGGTGGTGTTGTCGGTTGCTATCATAGTGTACGCCAGATTGGCGCCCCGGGTGTTCATCACGACTGGCCTTATTCTCAACGTTGTACTTGGCCTCGGCACCTGTATCTACTATTTCGTGGCCCACTACTATTCTGCCGCGGTGGTGTTCCTTCTCTTCACTCTTTTCACCGCCTGGTGCTACTGGTCTTGCAGACACCGGATCCCGTTCAGTGCCACTTGTTTGGAAATCGTGATCGACGTCATGAGAAAGTACCCCTCCACCTTGATAACCTCGTTGATCGGGATCATTGTGTCCGGGTTGTTTGGCACGTTGTTCTCGGTGGTGATTGTGGCCACCTACGTTAAATACGATCCCAACGACAAAAACCTGGCCTGCTCTGTGGGCGGTGGTAGTTGCAGCCAGTCCAAACTCATTGGTATCTTAGTGTTTGTGTTTTTCGCGGGCTACTTCATCTCTGAAGTCATCAAGAATGTCATCCATGTCACTATTGCTGGTGTGTACGGCACTTGGTACTATTTGTCTGGATCGGACCAAGGAGAACCAAGACACCCCGCATTGGGTGCTTTCAAAAGAGCAATGACTTACTGCTTTGGCTCCATCTGCTTCGGGTCTTTGATTGTCTCGTTGATTCAGTTACTCAGACAGCTCATCCAGATGTTGAAACAAGATGCTTTTGGCCAAGGAGACATGTGTGCCGGATGTGGTTTCTTGATTTTGGACTTCATCATTGGTATCATTGACTGGATGGTGAGATACTTCAACCATTACGCTTACTGTTACGTCGCGTTATACGGTAAGTCGTACATCAGATCTGCCAGGGAAACGTTTGACTTGATCAGGTTCAAGGGCATGGACGCTTTGATCAACGACTGTTTCATCAATACCTCGTTGCACTTGTACTCGATATTCGTGGGCTACTTGGTGGCTCTTTTGGCATACTTGTATGTGAAATTCACCAAGCCCGAGTATAACTCAAACGGCACCTACTATGCTCCTGTGGTGGCATTTGCGTTCTTGATTGCTGGTCAAATCACTCGTATTTCGGTTTCAGTCATTGAGTCCGGTACTTCGACCTTTTTCGTGGCCTTGGCCAAGGATCCCGAGGTCTTCCAAATGACCAACAGAGACAGATTCGACGAGGTGTTCCGTAACTACCCCAACGTTTTGCAGAAACTTACTGCTGACCATTAATAACTGTTTAGTATTCAAAGTATGCACGCAATTTTTGTATGATATCTAGTTTTCGCAGTATTTGTCTCCACTCCCGAATTAATATTTGTTCTCACCAGAAAACTGGTCTTATATAGTTGTATCGTCTGCTTAGAATTAAAGTCCTCTTAGCTGAGTTCAACCGCATCTGCTATGCTCACTCTATTGATAGGCGACTTACATATCCCGGAGCGGGAGATTGAGATCCCTGCCAAGTTCCGCAAGCTACTTGCCCCCAATCCAAATCAGATTCCTTCCAACAGCAAGATATCCAGAGTCATATGTTTGGGGAATGTCACCAATTCAGCGAAAACGTTGAAGTTTTTGCATAATCTTTCACCGTCCTTCCATTTGGTCAGAGGCGAGTTCGACGACAACACAATATTATCACAACAAGTGGCTTTTCTAAACGACTCCAAGGGCAGTGACAGTACTTCTGCCCAATCAGCACACCCGGCCACAACCATTCCTTTCCACCAAACAGTAACCTATGACAATTTGAAGATCGGCTTCACCAATGGCTATCAGGTAGTCCCCAAAAACGACCCGTTAGCACTTTTAACATTGGCTAGGGAGTGGGACGTTGACATCCTAGTTTGGGGCGGCACTCATAAAGTCGAAGCATACACATTGGATGGAAAGTTCTTCATAAATCCAGGGAGTGCCACAGGGGCGTATTCGTTTGATTGGCCCGAGAACGACGACGAGGAAGACGGAGACGAAGAGACGAAAGAGGACGAAACAAAAGAAGAAGAAAAAGCTGAAAGCGAGAAACAGGAGCCGTCGGAGAATGAGTCAAAGCAGAAAGAGCAAACAGACGAGAAGGACCACCAGCCCGAGAATGGACAGACAGATGTCGACTCGTCCACTGAACAGACCAAGACAGCGGAGAGCGGGGATGACAGTGAGAACCTTGATGAATCTGCGCTTCAACAAATTGCTGAGATGTCTTCTTCTATCCCTTCCTTCTGTCTTTTGGACACTCAAGGATCGAAATGTACCTCATACATCTACACGTATTTGAACGGCGAAGTCAAAGTCGATAAAGTTACATACTTAAAAGATTGATAGAATAATCAAATAGTTTATACTATCTAATATAATACAATTCATTGAACTGGTTTAAGCCTGAACTGATGAATAATGAAGCACGAACTCTTTTTTGATCTTCTCCCAGTTATGAGGGTCGAAAAATATGTAAACCCCCTTTTCAACATGCTGACTGATGAGGATTGGTTCAACGTTACTGTCTTTAGTGAGCCAAACCTGTATATCCTTATGGTATCTCCAATTCCTGGCAACCAATTCTCTGGCCGCATACTCCTGCAAAGTGTCTCTTGGTTTCATGTAAAAGATGTAGAAGAGGGTCTCGTCAGAGAACGATTGAATCTTGTTATCACAGGGCTCAGGAGCTGGATTGATGCTGGAAGATTGGATGCTTTTAGGTAGACTGAAATAAGGCTCCACGTCTGATCTGGAAGTCTCGACCCAAGGGCTGGCCAAGTTTTTCAAGATTTCACTGTCCTTCAGTAAATCAAGACCCAATAAATTCACATCTTGGCCCATGGCAAACTTGGTTTGGTCAGTCTGCTCCATTTTGCACAACGGTGTCAATCCTTTCAAGCCAAACTTATCTAAATCATAGCTTGAGTCGACTGAAGTAGAATCATTTGCAGTGACATTGTTATTTGTATGTTGTAGACCTGGGGGTAATATGGCTTTATTATGTTAGTAAATTCAAGTTCAAAAACACGGAAAAAGGGGCAGAGAGCACCCAGACACATACGCATTGCTGATGGTTTATATATATAGTCAGACTAGGACCCTTTATGCGGACTATGGAAGTTGGAGTCTATACTTGGTTTTTTGTAGCGATCTTGTGTCTTGGTGGTGACTTTTTTCTCCATGAGAGTGTACGGAGGGCTGCACAGGGCGGTACGAGCACGACCGGGCTGAAGTCACGTGCCCTAATATCAAAGCTCATCGGATTCCAACGACTAAACTGGCTCAACAACGACGGTTTTGGTGGCAAAGCATAACCAAAATGAGCAAAAGATATCAGCCAAACATCATCATAACAGGGACGCCCGGCTGCGGTAAAACCTCGCATAGCACGAGCTTGGTACAGCAGTTGTCCGAGCCGTACAAACATTTGAATATAAGCGATTTGGCCAAGGAACGAGATTGCATTGAAAGCTATGATGAAAAATTGGATACAAATGTTGTCAACGAAGACAGGCTACTTGACTCTTTGGAAGAGGACTTGAGAAAAGGTGGGCAGATTGTCGATTGGCATTGCTGCGACATATTTCCTGAGAGATTGATCGATCTAGTGGTGGTTTTAAGAGTGGAAAATGCTAAATTGATTGAAAGATTGTCGAAGAGAGGATACAAGGACAATAAGATCCAGGAAAACTTGGACTGTGAAATCATGGAAGTGGTGCTTCAAGATGCCAAGGAGAGCTATCGCCCAGAAATTGTGATCGAACTCACATCCAATAGTGTCGAAGAGATGGATGAGAACGTTGATAGAATCATTGTGTGGGTTGAGAACTGGGTGAAAGACCATCAAAAAGGTGTCACCAACGAAATCGACGAAGAGGCCCTTGCACAGAAACAATTCGAAGACGGTGACGATGACGAAGATGAGGACGAGGATGAGGATGAAGATGAAGATGAAGATGAGGATCAAGATTTCGATGAAGATGAGGTTCTCGAAGAAGACGAAGACAGCGAGGATGATGAGGAAGAGGAAGACAACCAAGAGGGAGACGAAGACTAAAATTTACATGAGCTAAGACTTTAGATGCAACTATCGTTGTCTATGGTATATTCTAATGTACAAAATTATTTTATATCTGGCAAAATTAAAAGCAGTTTTAAGAATTGAAAATTGATGAACCGGCCCCTAAATTTTAAAATTCAATGATTCAAAGCAAGCTCAAAACGAGTCTTCTAAGGTACAACAAAGCCAAGGCTGCGAAGATGAATATGCTGACGTAGTATCCTCTGGTAACCAAGAAGTAAGTCCACTTCTTCTTGATTTTATCAATGTTGTGCTTTTCTAATTGCTGGACACATTTAGCGATCTTCTCGTAGATAAAGATTGACTCATCGATAATCTCCAACTTCTTGTCTTCAGTCAACGAGTTTCTGGTGAGTAATTCGTAGTCACGTTTGTAAAGAACGCGGAAAGCATTTTCATCAGGAACGTCGAAAATATAGAAGTTAGCACCCAACTTGACAATTTCATCATGAGGCAAGTTGTCTTTGTGGGGGAACAAACCAACAGCCTTGGAAACGGATGATCTCATGATTCTGCCACCGGCAAACAAGGCAAGGTACATGACATGCATGTAAGTCAAAAGCATGTAAGGTTTTTCTTTTGCCAAGGCTCTGATGTGGTCCACGAAATCAACTTGTTCGCTTAATTTGGGAATCATGAATCTGGACTTGTCGTCGTCGTAGAAGAACAACAAGTCGAGCTGGGCCTTTTCGGTTCTGGCGATTTCGGGTTTCCAAATTTGCTTCAACATGGGAGTCCATTCCCCGTCTGGGTTGTTTTCAAACTGGTCGTACAAGCACTCTTCGATAGTGCGGAAGATGTAGTAGAAGATTTGCAAGCCTTGACGGTAAATTCTGCCATCTCTGAAGGCAACCGCCATCTTGAGGGTCATCAACTTGTTGATTCTGTCATGCTGGCTTCTAGTGCTGAGGTTTATTCTGTTGGCCAAAGCACCAATGTCTTTGGGAGAAGGGATAATCTCGTTTTGGTTGAGCTTGGTGGTAGCTCCAAGGGTTTGAACTGTAGACATGTTATAAGGTAGAGTCTAGGGTTAATGCAGATGAGTTGCTAATGTTGAACACCACAGAATGTTGGCCGGGCATCCACAAGTATATATAGAAGAGGGCATTCAGCGATATGTCCGAACGATGGCTCAGGTGGCTTTGTGTAACGGACCCTCGCACTTATCGGACTCGCCCATAATTCGATGAGTTAGGGCGGCAGCGTGTGCCAACCGCCTTTTTGTCCGAAAAATCACAACAAAAACGCGGTAAAACATTTCGCGGGATCCGAGCCGGGATCGAAGTACTGTTGTTAACGTGTATACTGTCAGGTGCTTCGTTTACTGCAGTTGAATGTTGCTGCCAAATTTCGAAAGCCCGATAAGCCCTTGGGAACGAACGCGCTTTCCGGATCTCCTCACTGATTGGGAATCTGACCACAACGTCAAGGGTTCCCCGACTGGGCTGGAAAGCACCCGTACCCCGTCGTTTACATTTCCGTGGTTTTTGTGCTTGGCCTTTTTGTTCGGTCTCTAGCTGACAACATCCAGTTTGAACAACAAGACGTGGCAACACTTCGGCAAATGGCGCTAGAAGATTGAGATCACAAGCAGCGGCCCAAAATTGTGCCACATTGGTTGCAAGTCAAGTGGAACCACCAGTAACTATTCCGAGGCTTAATTTTTTTAGTCTGCAGCCGCACTTATCGGCACTGTGAGCTGAGCGAATTTGGCTCAGCACTTGGTGCAGAGACTAATTAGGGTTAGTGAATCACTTGGCTCAGTGGCTCGTCAGGCGAAGTATGCCACACGGGTCAGGCAATACAAGATTCCGTGGCTCATTGAGCTCAATGAATGCCGTGTCTCATGCTCATTGGTTCTGGCACCGTGTGCCGGCTAGCACCACCAGCTGCGAAAATAGAGCAACGGATGCCGTTGGCGAGTTATTTTTCTGCTTGCTTCTAGCAGCCAGCCGGAGTGATGCGGCACCCAGCTTTTGCCCAAGACCGGTGCTTTCTGTTCTTACCCGTGTTCGTGTATCCCGGTTTGGCATTCGACCCGGTTCCACACCTGATGGATGCAAATTTCCCAGAGCGGGGACCCGTACACCTGGACCTAATAGTGTCGGAGATATTTATTTCCGTCAACGACCGAGTTCCCCTCGGCGGGCGAAAAAAATTACTTTGTGACTTCATCGATTGGAAGATTTGTAATAAGTACTTTCTCCAGCATCTACTAGCATTTCATTATTTATTATTTATTATCTTCATTTCCACAGCCCTAACTTGTACCATCAGATACCTGCACCAAGGATCATTATACATTTCTTCAGACAGAGCTTTCTTAGGTTGTTACTAAATTTTTCACGACCTATCACCCAACTGCCGGACTTTCCTAATGGTTCTCTTATTAAAGCACTCTTACTCATACAATTATGACTTCAACACCACTAGCATTGCATATCTCAACAAGTACCCCAACCCTTACGCCAAGCATGTCTTGAGCAGTGACACTCTAGAGTGTTACATTGACGACAATGGGTGTTTGAGAACTACGAAACTTGTTGAAAAAACGGGCCGGCTTCCATCTTTCATCAAGCCGTTCCTAGGGTCTAGTTTGAACTCATGGGTCATTGAGAAATCCATCATCAACCCCAAAGATCAATCGATGCTTTGTTACAGTGCTAACGTTGATCACCACAGGTTCATTAAGGTGGAGGAATTTCTCAGATACAGTTCCACCAACGTCTCCACCACGGTGGAAGCCAAGGTCCGATTCTCCTCCAACTTCTTCGGATTCAAACAGAAGATTGAACAGTGGAGCCACAGCAAGTTCGCCTCTAACATGAAGAACTCGCGGGAAGGACTCTCTTACGTCATGAACCATCTCAAGGACAGAAAGTTAATTGATCTCATGAAAGAGTCGGGCTCAGCGTAAACTTGACGATACCATCACTCGAACATATGAGACAAACGTGGCTACGTGGACAGGGTTTTTGCCAGTGATTTCTGTGTGCCAATATCAATATGCTTATACTTACCCTTGTCAGAAGCTGCTGCGGGGCGCTGTGCGCTTTCAGTGAGTCCAGTCGTTAGTATGGAAGAAGCGGACTTTGGTTGCTGCGGCTGCTTCCCCGAGTCCAGTTTATGACCGATTTGTTTCTTGTACATAGTGTAATTGAACGTATTATGATCTTCAGGAGTCACTCAGCGCCTTGCTGGCCAGTCGTGCCACAGCGCAGGTTCTGCCAGCATTTGACCGTAAACCTAGCGTTTCAGCCAAGCCAGGCTTGTTCGGGCGTAAATCAACCAAACCAGACTTGTTCGGGCGTAAGTCAGCCAAACCAGACTTGTTCGGGCGTAAACCGCTAGTTCCGAAACGGGAGGTGATTCGGCTGGAACCACATTTTTGGGGCTGACACCAGTACCTCGAGCCTATGTAGTAGTTATTGCGCAGTAAAATTCACACCCATTGTGCGCACACCAATTCCAAGGTGCTGCCGCAACCTTAGGAGCCAACATAATTCACAGTGCCTGATAAGCCGAATTTTAAAAATATCATCTCACTAGGTTCTTTTGCCAAATATTTAACTCCAAGTTTTCAGTGTTGTCTTCAAGCTACACCAAGTACTAGATTTCTTCTGCTGTTCATCCTGTGGCTGGAGGGTATTTATATTTGGTCAGCCTAATCACGTCACCCCTCCCTTAATCCGAGCACCCTTGAAGCATGGCAGTATGACTCAGACGACCACCAATAACTTGATAGGAAAGACCGATACTGCTTTTAAACTCAAGGAAAGTCACAACACGAACGACACGATCAGATCAAAGCCCAACTCCAAGAAATCATCACCGAAGATGTCCCGGAAAACCGAATTCAATCGACCCGAACCAACCATCGTCAAGAGACGTAACTCATCATTTGCTTCGACCTCTTCCCCGTGGTTCCGAAGAAACTCGTTTCTTTCGCCTAGCATGATCCAGTCGGAGAACTTTCTGGTTTACGATGCTCCTTCGTACTTCCACGAACCCTCCAGCTCCTACAACATCATTCTGTTGAAAGAATGCCAAGGGTTTGTGTTTAATCAGGACCTCTTCGCCTCTCCGTACCAGCAACTGAAGTCCCTAGCAAACGAGAAAAGGTACCGGTCTTTGAGTTGCTCCCACAAGCGTAGTCCTTCCATCTCGTCATCACATAGACCGACGTCAGCGTCATCCTCAAGGTCGAACAGTTGCCTCTCGTCACCAAGACCTTCAGTCATAACGTCGGGCAAGCTCACTCGGGAGAAACAGCGGAGACATACGTCCCATATAGAATTTCGACCCCCTTACTCGGTCAACAACTCGATATATGGCTCTTCCGCCATCGAGTCAGATGATGAATTACATGACCTGGAGAGTGACGGTGACGACGACAATGATAATGACAATAGCAACGACAACAGCAACGACAGTGAAAAAATGAATCTTGATGACACATCCGAATCAAAGGCCGACAACGCCATGGTTGACGAATACGAAGAATATGAAGAACTTAACGATTATGTCGGCTCTAATCATGTATACAAGGTCAATGTTGCTGAGATCATTGTCAACGAAGATGATGATAGCTTGTTCCCGGAATAGAATTCATCTCAAGCAAGTCTTTCGGGACCCCATACTTCATTGTCAATGATCATTGCATCCGGTGCCAGGTTACTTAATATAGTAAATATAATTACCGTATAATTTTGCGTAGCCCATTTTCGCTGAGAGTGCAGAAAAAAAAAATTATAGTTGGATTGTCAAAAGGCGACTTGTTTTACATCGTTCCAACTATTTCATTCAATACCTTGCAATGTCCGACCCAAAGCAACAATTTGAACAACTATCCCTCGCATTTTCCCAAATACAGAACTCTCTTAATGAGTTGGTGGCTGCTAGATCCAAATTAGAAACGCAATATCAAGAGAATAAAATCGTGTTAGCTGAGTTTGACCACTTGAACGAGGACTCGAAAATCTATAAACTCACTGGCCCCATATTATTACCACAGAACTATGGAGAAGCCAAATTGAATGTTACAAAAAGAATTGAATTCATCCAAGAAGAAGTGAAAAGAGTCGAATCAAAAATAGAAGCATGCCAAAAAGACATGAAATCCACCAGAGATAAATTATTGCAAGTGAGATCTCAAATGGCAAACTAATCATGTATACTAGTACAGATCCTATATACATATATATATGGACATATTCGTCTTTTGTAAGAAAAACAATCAACCTCTAGCTAATTGGGACTTAATCAAATTGACCAAGGCCATGGTATTGAAGATACTCCATTGCTCTACCGAATTGTAGGCTTCACCCATGTCAGAAATTTCTTTCACTTTTCTCTTTACAAATTCTTGAGTTCTAACAAAGTCCTTGCTGGAGTCCTGCAACTGATACAATTCAGCACTAACGTACAACGTCAGAAAACTGAACCGTTTGGAGTACCATGCAAAATCGTTGGAAGCGTCACCAGCAAAATAGGCAATATCATCACTCAAACTGTGTAATTCTTCCAAAGCTTCGGGTACGTTGTAGGGAGCGATTAAGTAGCCCAAACCCGAAGACAACTTGTTCACTATGGGCTGGTTGTACTCTAAACGCTTGTTTATCAAGTACGTCACCCTGGCGTACTCGTCAGTTATTTGGTGGAACGTGCTTTTCGGATCCATAATCTCGTCATTGAGCCTTTGTCTTTGGGTCTTGAACCAATGTAACAATAATTGAAACTCCAAAGACTTCCCACCATTGGTGCTGGTGAGTGCGCTTTCCAATGAGTCAGGATACTTCAAATCTCTTATTGCCTGGGTGACACAGAGGGAGTCAAATCCGTACTTTGGAACATGCTCTAAAGATTTGTTTAACACCAAGGACACCACGGACTTGGAGTCAACGACAGCGTTAGAACTTGGATGGTCGACAGAATGATAGAACCGCAGTAAAGGCAAGCGAAAGAGCCGCGTCTGTTTCGTGAATGTTTGTCTGAACATGACAATCACCAATAGTAACAAGGATTAACTTGGCCTACAATTTCTTTGGTCGCTAAAACAAGATCTTACGATTGTGGGTGCACGGGTGCAGTCTCGGCTTTTATGTCTTGGGCGAGAACGAACCGGAGAACTATAGACATCTACTTCCTTGATTCGAACGACATTAAAGGGCATTGACGTTAGCTATTGATTACAATTGCACAAAGTTTGAGTCTCGGACACTTTCAGTGTTTAAATTTGTTCACATTTTTTTCAGTTCAGCTAGTCCCGTTGAATATCGGTTTGCCACCATGCTTGTATGTATGGCCATCGGCACTATTGGGCATTTTACTAACAAACTAGTTTAAACCGTGGAATGAAGCACCAGCTCCCCGTCACACTTTCGAAGAGGAAGTCGAAGAAGGCTTTGAAGTGCACGTACCTGAGATATCCATAAACTGGAAGCCACAGGAAATTGATTACGTTCTTGCGGTTCCTCACAATATAGGAGTTATCGTTGATTCGTTGCCAGAAGGGCAAGTTGTTGGCAGCATCAACATCGAATACCCAACTGCACTGAAGCAAGAACCCGCAAAACATGAAGATGAAGATGATTACGACGAGGACGAGCAGCTATATTCTGCCTTGGCTTCTGAATCATTTGCATCCAAATACAAGCCCGTGAATATACCCATAACGCTTCACCAAACATTTGTTTCACTCATCGTGCCGCATTTTGATGATATCATAACTACCAACATTTTGGCTCGTCGAATTCTTGAAACCTTCAATGGTTCTGTGACCAAGTCGTGGATAACCTTGGCTCCTGGTAACCTTAATAATAGACAAACACTCAACCGATTTGAGGTCAGTGGAACATCACTCGATAAGATACTCAGGGACGTCCCGGTGGTCAAGCCTCCTCACTTTATCACCGGCATAGCCGCTGCCCTCAATAGTGAAGTTGCCGAGGACTCAAAGAACGATCGTCTTGTCTCTTTGATATTGAACGTGGAGGGTCCGCCTGGTTTTGAAAAAGTTGATAACGATAGCCTCATCGACGCGGCCTACATTGTAGGTGACTTGGTTTTGCTGCCAAAGGCCAAGGATTCTTTTGTCAAGAAGGTGAGCGCTTCAACAAGAAAATTCAACAGCTATTCTAACTCCGGTATATATTTATAAGCCTATATAATACTCACGTTCCAATGCATCAGGATTTTGAATTTCTCATGGACAAGAAGCAGTTCCAAAGCACTGATATTGAAGAGCTGAAAGGAACTTGGTAGTTTCTGGGAACAATCAAGAAGTTGAAGAATTGAACTGGGAACCAAACAGAATAATTTATCATCAATGTCTTTAGGTAGATCTTGCTCAACTTGGCCTTTGTATCTTCCCACGTGCCACTTTCGAGGACCATGGTTCCATAAGTGAAGAAACAAAACAACGACACTGGAGAATAGCAAAGTTGGTCCGTAAGAACCTTTCTTAGCACCTCAATGAACATTGGATCTTTAGAGTAGATTTGAAGGAACTTATACCACAAGCATTGAGCAAACCCCATAACGATACCCCAGCACATGAAGCCGGCCAATCGGTCAAATTGGAAAAACGTGAGAGGCACAATCGGGGTAAGTGGGTTCAAGCTTTCAGTGCTCGGTATTTCGTAAGCGGCCATGCCGGTACTATTGATTGCTTCATGGATAGAATCATCATCACGTTGAATATAATCAATAAATCGGTCCACACCTGCTTCATCATCCTCGATTTCTGAGACAGGGGTGTCTTCGTAGGTTCTAAATGCATCACCGGCTTCCTCGCCATGAAAATTGAAATTGAAAGAGCTTCCGGCGTTTCCTTCGTTTATTCTGAAACTTATTGACGGCTGATTCGGCTTGTAACTCAAAATGGATTGAGCAAGCGTCTCTGAAATTCCGTAAAGAACAAGATTAGTAATAATGATGGTTATGAGGGAGTTCTTCATGTACAATCCGGTGTATTTGGTAGTAAGCTTGGCAAGGAAGAATCCCAAGATGCTGATTATGATAAAGTTGAGGAATGGGATGTTGTAGATTCTAACTGCATTCATAAGTCTAACAGTAACCGATTTCTTGTGTCGCGTGAAAAGCCCTCCAAATGGCCGCGACTCCAAGTCTGAGACACCAGCACCGTCATCTTCGTCAGTCGCTAGTCTGATGGGCATGCTATGAAAATGGATGTAACAAAATGATTCTAATTAAATTGATGTCTCAAAAAAAGTGCGCTCCTGATAAAGCAAATTAAGCAGCATCGCTTATAATTGCAGAGTCTGTTTGACACGAATTCGGTCTGAAAACTCAGTCAAAAACAACCTTCAAGTGGATGATGACACATTGAAGATGCTCATATGTAATTACCGAACACTGCCGGTAGTGGCTTCTTTCAAGTCCCCAGCATTTTCGGACATTACTTCGGACACCCAGGAAAAGCCGCAAAAAAGACAGGACAAGGCCCCTCGGACATTGTCGGTAATTAATCTAGCCCGCCTTCTGAAGGTGACGGTATTCTTCAATAACTTCCTTCAAACAATATTCACCAAAATGGCTGCAACTATTGGCATATTGATCCAGTTCCGAGGGTACACCATCTGGCTCCCATTGATATCTGCGCACTTGCTGAACAGTTCCGACTTTTGCAGTAACTTCGCTCAGGCCATGCAAAAAGTTCACCTGGAATGTTAAATGACTTGAGACAAGTGGCAAGGACTTGAAGAATGACAATATGCTTCTAGTTCCGTGTTGATACATGCTAATGCCACGGCGTAGCCTTCAACAAGATGGTCTCAATCACGTGACCAAATTACCCGTACACTACCTTGTAAAACATTCGCTTCCAATCAAATGTTGAGAATTGGAAATTACAAAAAAAAAGTACCAAAGGTGCTACGCCGACAGTTTATCCCTCTACACGATGTCCTATAACAAGCAGTACGAGCCAGTCAGATCGCCCCCAGCTCAGGGTGATTACGAGCTCATCGATTCCGACCCTCATTTCAAAAGAGTCGTGAAATATTTCAGAGGTTCTGACATTGGATTATGGGCAGCCACCACTGCAGGTTTCCCAATTTCTTTGCAAATTTGGGAGAGGTTAGAGCCATCCGCTGGCGCTTTCAAAGCACCTGCTAAGATTCCAGGCGGCACATTAAGAGCAGCCACATTGTTGGGTTTCTTTGGAGGTTTCTACTTGGCCTACATTAGATCATCTCGTAGATTCTTGGGATGGTCCGAAAACGCTAGAGAAATTAAGAAAGACAGATACGAGATCAAAAAATTATTATCACAAGAAAAGCTCCCCTATCATGAAAACGAGTCGGCGTTGGACGACAGATTGAAAGATGTCTCCAACAGAAATTCTCAATATTCATTCACTTTATTGGCCATTTTACCTTGGTTCAATTGGGCCCACCATCCATACCACGGAGTCAAAATCGAAAAGTACTATGAAACCAGACCTGGTGAAGAAGAGTGGGGATTCAACAACTTGAAGCCTTTCGATGAAATTAAGGCTAAATACGCCAAACACATTGAATAATTGCATAACCATCACACACTATTCCACAATGCGTACTTCAGATCCTGCTGTTCATTGCTCATGTTAGTTCTAAGGTCCATTATCCATAACTTTGAACCACAGCCGTTCACCCAGTTAAGGCTCCTAAAGTACTTATCATATTTATTCGTATTCATATACTTCTTTTCCCTTAGTAATATACAATCCAGCTAACGTTACAACAAGCATGTCTCATGTGATATACAATGGACTATAAGGATACACATCAAGCTCGTAGTCGGCCAGTGGTGGAAACTTTGATCAATAATAGGTGTTTAAATATTAGACCCGTGCACCTAGTTCGTTTGTTTACTTTTAAAATCATCAAAATCAACGGCTCAAGACGCAACAAAAAACCATACCTCCAACAATAACTCGAGTATCTCTGCATTGGCGCATACTTGTTTGATCTCCTAACATGTCTGAAGAGGATTACTCGTCTTTGCCTTTGGAGGAAAGATTGGTGCACAAGGTTTGGAAGGTGAGACTAGGTGCTTATGAAGAGATCACCAAACAATTCCAGAATTCACGGGACGAGAATGATACGTGTTTCCAGCACTTCAATTCCCACCCGGACCTGCTCAAAAAGATTGTCACTGACCTGAATGTGGTGGCACAAGAGTCTGGTATCCTGGCTGCCTCCGTTTTCCTAGAATACGGTGGAACCCCAATGAACATACTGAAATTTAAGAGCGTGGGTATAATTTCTGTTATATGTGAAAAAGGGCTTTCGTCTTCAAGGGCTGGGACTAAGTCGAAATCGGTAGAAGTGCTCTTATTGTTCGTCGAGCTTTCCAATAATGTTTCCCCGGTGATTGAAGAAATCTTGCCATTTCTCTCTCACCGCTTACCAAAACTAGTGGCTGGATGTATTTCAGCATTGACTTCAATTGTTGAAAACTTCGGCTGCCACTCTGTGGTTCCTCCCAAATTGATAATTCCATCTTTAACGAAAGTGTTCGGTCACGCAGATAGAAATGTGAGAGCAGAGGCCACAAAATTGGCAGTTGAACTCTACAAATGGATGGGTGACGCCTTACCCACTGTATTGTTCCCTGACTTAAAGCCTGTGCAACAAAAAGATTTGACCACAGCATTCGAAAAAGTCAAAGGTGAAGCAGTAGGCCAGAAGAGATACACCAAGTCCCAGCAGTATGAAATTGCCAAAAGACAGGAGCAGGAAGCAGCCGCGTCTGGTAATCAGCAGCAGCAAGATACACAGGACTTTAACGACGTTGAGATGGAGGATGCAACCGATCCTCAAGCACAATTTGATCCATTCGATCTTTTGGAACCTGTTGACGTTCTATCCAAGTTCCCATCTGACTTAAGCTCGAGAATGGGATCCTCGAAATGGAAAGACCGTAAAGAAGCCTTGGAGGAAGTACATGTCATTTTGGAAAAAGCACCCAAGTTAGCCACTGATGACTACACTGACTTTGTCAGGATCCTTATCAAGTGCATGAAAGACGCCAACGTTCAAGTGGTTCAGTTAGCGTCGAACTGTGTTGAGTTTTTAGCGAAAGGATTGAAGAAAGAGTTCGCAAGATATGCCCCAGGGTTGTTGGGACCAATGGTGGACAGAACCAAGGAGAAGAAGCCATCTGTTGCTGAAGCTTTGAATAATGCATTGGACTCTTTATTTGCAATTACCAGTTTGTCGGAAGTCTTGGACGATATTATCAATGTTGGTATGAAACATAAAACACCTCAAGTCAAGATCGCGTCTACGAAGTACTTGCAGAGGTGCTTGGCTGAAACACCACGAGCTCCTAAATCACAGGAAATTGACCTCATAATGAACATTGGTGTTAAGCTTTTAACTGATTCTCAAGAGCCCGTTAGACAGGCGTCAACTGAGATGATCGGAACATTGATGAAAATTACGGGCCCAAGGGAATTGAATCCATTCTTGGAGAAAATTGATGACAATAGAAAGACGAAAGTGACGAATTTCTATCAGCAAGTCACCGTGAAAGCTAAAAGTGGGCCTCTGCCTGCTTTCCAGCTGCATTCACCAGCAGAAAAAAGATCTGGACCAGCCCCAAGGCAGTCTAGAATGGCACCTCCTGCTGCCAAACGTACTTCTATAGCTCCTACACTGAGCCTCGCAAAGCCTAAAACAACAGCTGGTCTGATACTCCCGTCCAAAAGAGCGGCGACGTCACCAGCAAAGAGGACAGATGAGAATCAGAAACTTGCTTCATCATCCAGAAGCTTGACTGGTCGCTCTTTGCTTTCTCCTCAAGCCCAGTCATTTCCAGCACCTTCGTCAAATGTCCAGCAGGATCCAGCCATGCTAGCATTGAATAAACAAGAGAAAGAGGAGCTCTTATCATTAAGGAAAGAGAAGGAACAGTGGTTGAGCCAGCGAGAACAACAATTGCAATTGCAAGCCCAATATCAAAACGACAAATTGCAGTTGAACCAGGAGCTCACTAATGTCAGACAAGAAAACGAGAATATGATAAAGAATTTGAGCAATAGCGAGTTGATGAACAAGCAGAAAGACACTCAAATCCAACGATTGAAAAGCGATTTAGAAAGCTCCAAGTTGAGAATCAGAGATTTGGAACAAACTATCGAAATGATGAAATTGCAGCAAAAGCAGCAAGTCAACCAGCAGCAGAGTCTGCAACTACAGTCGCCTCGTCTTTTCAATGACTCCATGTTGACTGGAGTCAACGAAAAGAGGCAAGGAATATACTCTCCAGAACAAATTCCTAACAGAATTACATCAGGTGAACTAAGCTCACGGGTGAATCGACTTTCGATTGACGGAGGTGACTTCGCCAAGGAAAATGTTCTCAGCCCTCCTCAAGCACAACCTGGCTTGACCAGATTTACTCCAAGTCCTCAAAAAGTTTCAGACCACACCAATACTTATAGTGGTAATTTTGGAACCAATTTTGGCAACAAAGACGGTGTTACTGAGGATGAGAGTTGGAGAAGAGCAGCTGAAGTGACGTCTCAATTGAAAGCTCGTATCGAAAAAATGAAGGCACGTACGAGGACTGTCAATCCTTAACCTGCCAATGTATAATTGAAATATTAGTGTATAGCTAATAGATAATTTTAATTTCGAGTCTATCGGTGTCTGGGTTTATGAAATAATTGACTCCGGTATCGGTGCAAATAATTATTCGGGCCTGAAATCACTGCGCTTTCAAGAAACTTTCATTTTTCAAGTCAAGCGCTTTTAACAAAAAGTTAAGCCGAGAAGAATTGACAGTCATGTCTAAGTTGAGAATCTTAGTGCCAGTTAAAAGGGTAATTGATTTTGCTATCAAGCCCAGAATCAACAAGGCCGGTACTGGCGTTGACACCAAGGGCGTCAAGTTCAGTATTAATCCATTTTGCGATATCGCTTTGGAAGAGTCTCTTAGATTGAAAGAAAACAATAAAGGTTTGGTGGAAAAGATTCATGCCGTCTCCATTGGACCCACTAAAGCGCAGGATATCTTGCGTACCGCCTTAGCGAAAGGTGTTGACACCACTTCCTTGGTGGACGTCGGGGAAGAAGAGGTTGAGCCCTTGGCCGTCGCCAAAATCTTACAGAAAATCGTTGAAAAAGAACAGTCAAACTTAGTCATTTTGGGTAAGCAAGCCATTGATGATGATTCCAACCAAACAGGTCAAATATTGGCCGGGTTATTGAACTGGCCCCAGGCTACGAATGCTTCCAAGGTGGAAATCGACGGCGACAAAGTGAGTGTTACCCGTGAAGTTGATGGAGGTGCCGACACGTTAAGCGCCAAACTTCCCATGATTATTACATCGGACTTGAGATTGAACGAACCCAGATACGCTTCGTTGCCCAACATCATGAAGGCCAAGAAGAAGCCTTTGGAGAAATTGAAGGTATCCGACTTAGGCGTCGAGTTGTCCAAGAGGTTGGAGACATTGAAGGTGGAAGAACCTGCAGCTAGAGCTCCTGGTATCAAGGTGGACTCAGTGGACGAATTGGTCGCCAAGTTGAAAGAAGCCAAGGCCATTTAGAACTATTCTCACCTAACTAATGACTCATTTACATCGCCCAGAAAACTAAACTATTGCTTCGATCATTTGTAGATAGCTTTCGTCATTGGAACCTTATTGTAATAGTGAAGAAAGACTTATCCAAGACAGTTTTCACTTTTGTGTTGGATCAAACAGTATTTCCACTCAGACTGACCAAATGCGCTTTAAAATATGGGGAAATCGCTAACTTTCGATCATTTACAATAATGTCGACTACTTTGGAAGTGGCTTTTAAATACTTGAGCAACGCCATCAGAAGCCATGATTTCATCACGAAGAAGGGGCCCTTGATCATTGGAGTAAATGGGCCTCAGGGATCGGGCAAATCCTATCTTACTGAGCATTTAACTTCATCACTCCGTGAGCAGTTCAAGCACCTCAAGTTCGTTCAATTCCTGATGGACGACTTATACTTGACCCATTCGGCACAAAAAGAAGTAACTGAAAGGTGTAAGTTGGACGATAACCAAATGCTCCAAGGCCGGGGATTGCCTGGCACCCATGAGATTGAATTGGCACTCGATATATTTGAAAAACTCAAACAACAAGCCCCGGTGAAGATTCCTTTCTACGACAAGAGTCAATTCAATGGCGAAGGAGATAGAGCTCCACCAGAGGTGTGGACCTCTGTTGACAATGCAGTTGATGTTGTGCTTTTCGAAGGATGGTTCAATGGGTTCAAATCAATTTCCAACGATGTCTTGCGGATAAGGTATCTTACGTCCAATGTTGATACCGACTTGTTACAAAGGCATAGACTTTATCACTTAGAAGACATAAACGAGTCTTTAAAACAGTATGAAAAGATATGGGCTTTGTTCGATTGGTTTATATATATCAAGGCACCCCAACTCAAGGATGTCTACACTTGGAGACTCCAGCAGGAACATAATCTCATAGCCCTGAAAGGCACCGGCATGACCGATGCTGAAGTCGTCAGGTTTGTTGACAGATACATGCCGGTTTATGAACTATACTATGCCGACTTGTGTGAAAACGGCTTGATAGAAGAAGCCGGCCATAATCTCCAATTGTCTATTGATATCGACCGAGCTTTGTTACAGCATAGAGTACATTAGCTTATATATTGACGTTGACAAAAGACGTTATCTAATCATTTTTGGAACTCTTCGGGATAGTAAATTCTTCTGTCGACACCTTCTTCTGTTAACACCACCATTCTAATCACCCCACCCGAAGAACCGTCCCACTTGATGGCTTCCGATAATGCAGTCTTGATGAAGTCGACACACTCGTCTTTCTCCATGTCTTGTTTGTAGTTCTCGTTACACCAACCGTAAATGAACGTCGAACCCGAGCCTGCAATGGCGTAGTCTTGCTTATGTATCGATCCACCAATTGGAATTGAGTAGACACTTCCTTTATTTTTCTTATCGTAACCAGCACAAATGATACCGGCGGTCAAACCGTCTTTGTTGTTGTAGCACAATTCTTGAAACACGTTGGCAACAACTTCGGTGGTTGGCTTTTCGTTAGGAGGCAACTGGGATGCATAGAGCTGTAAATAGTACTTCACAATGTCAGCCACTGCTTGGGTGTCAGCAGCTGAGCCAGAACGACAACAGTACACAGTGTCATGAATCTGAGTTAACTTGTCGGTGACACGATTGGCAATGTAGGTACCGGTGGTTGTCCGAGAATCAGCCCCTAATATAACCCCGTCCTTGAACTTAACTGCCATAATGGAAGTACCTAAATTCACTTCTCCCTTCTTCAAGTGGTTGACATCAACTGAGATCCCATTCATTTTGCTTTACTTTATTATACTTGGATGAGCTGTTGGCAATCGTTCTTGTGGCTGGATGCAATTGATGGTCCGTGATGCTCCGATGTTTCAATATACTCTAAACTGTTTGATTCCAATAACTGAGGGCAAGTCGCCACTGTGAAAAAATGGCGAGCGATACTTGGGGCTACCAGCCCGTACACCACATATCGGCCAACGCACGATATTTGCGACCTTCGGTTTAAGTGCAAACCGGTGCAACACGAATGGCAAAAGAAGCTTGGCATTACTTAAAGGTGTCTCCAGTGTCAAAAAGATGTAGCAATAGACCCTTTTTTTTACTCTTTCTTTTCAACAACAGATGATGTTTTCCCCGGAAAAGCCAGGAGCCTTTGTCTCTAGTGCTTTGCTCTACATCACCTTGTTGTCATGGCTTGTGCGGCCGTGTGTTAGCGCTGTTATCCCGTTCGATACAGACGTGTCGCTTGACAAGCTATCGTTCAGAGAGCTTGAGCATTTAAGCGATGATCCGGTCGTGACACATCGAGTCAAGCTCAAAGTGTCCAAGCGTGTGAGTGGCGAGCTGTACGTGTACGGCAATTCTGCTGAAGTTGGGGAATTGGTTCTCGGCCTTTTCGGCACTCAAACACCGTTAACGGTTGGGAACTTTGTCCATTTGGCCAACATGACGTTCGGTTACGGCTACAAGGACGTGATCTTCCACAGAATAGTGGAGAACTTCGTGATACAAGGCGGTGATTTCGAAAGGGGAGATGGAACTGGTGGGCATTCGATATACTCTGACGGGAAGTTCCCCGATGAGAATTTCGTTGTCAAACATAACAAGAAAGGTCGGTTATCAATGGCCAATAGTGGGCCCAACACCAACGGAGCCCAATTTTTCATCACTACAGCCGAGGATTGCTCGCATTTGGACGGACGCCATGTGGTTTTTGGCCAGCTCATAGGCGGGTTTGACACGTTGCAGGTTTTAAACCAGGCATCGACCGACTCTTCCAGTAGACCCGCTAATGACATCTACATCAGTAACATTGTTGTGGAAAAATTCAACATCAAGGACGAGTTGCTGGATGTCGCCGACAAGGACATCACGTACGGGGACAATTCATTGCTCAACCGACCAATAGACGAACCAGTCACTATTAAGTACGACGATCTGAGCATGGCTTTGGACGAGACGTCGAGTCTCAGCAAGTACAAGTACTTGTTCGTGATTTGCCTTCTAGCGGTTGCCTTCGTCTGGAGGAAAAACTACTACAGACGGCAGCATATCGCCGATATCAAGGATTCTGATTACTTCTAGTGGCCTTGGTTAAGGTATCACTTCAATGGCATAAGGTTAATTAAAAGGCTGCAATGTGGCCCCCTTCAATGAAAGGTTTAGAAACATATACACTACCTCGTTTAACCGTCTGTGTAGATCGGAAGAGCCACGAGATCTCTTTTTGACTCTTTTGCGCTTCTCTTTCTCACTCTTTTTTGTTTCTGCCACCAGTGTTGGCTGGACCCGCTTTGATATCAATAATATTGATTGGAATCGCGCGAGATGAGTTTTATAGAAAATGCGCTTTACAACTTAACAAAGCACCGTGTTATATATCTTTCCTTCTGAACCTCCAACTCACCTCCACCAACATGTCGGATTTCCCCATTGTCATTGTGAAAAATCTCCCCTACAACACAAGCACGTCTTCTCTTTATGAAACGTTGGGGAAATTCGGTAATATACACCAGCTTCGAGTTCCCGATGAAACTAAGGATGACCAAGCCTTAGGCACCTGCATTGTCATATACAGCAACTTGGAGAGCGCTGTCAAGGCACTGAAAGAATTGAACGGGGTCAACTTCCACGGGAGATACATTGTTGCCTCATTATATTCTGTCGATAAATCAAAGTTGTCAAATGAAGATTTCATTAATCGCAAAGAAGAACTCGACAGATTGAAACAAGCTTATGGAATACAATGATGTTCGGGTCTGGCTACGAAACATGACTAATTTGCTTTCATTATTTCTATAATTTATTCGTTTTCTTCAGTTTCGATGACTTCTTTTTGCTTGTCGATAGAGATATCCACCAAGCCAAGCAAGTAGAAACTGAACAAAGCGATGAAAGAGAAACCCGAAATTTTGAGGACCTTAGCCCAATAGTTGGCTGGGGTGAACTTATAAGCTAAGTACATGTCGATTTTACTGACATCATCAATCAAATTCTCAAACTTCACGGTGACTTTAACGTGTCCCTTGGATACATCCAAGTAACTCTTCTCGTTGGTTACGTTGACATATTCGAACGCAATAGGTGAAGAAACATCGATGAATTCGGCATTTTCTGGCAAGTAGAAGTTGACATAGACGTTTTCATAGAAGACATCACGGACACTGTTCACGATTGGGAATCTGGCAATATAGGTGTCTTTCTTTTCGTTGACTTTGTGGACGAAGTCACTCAATTTATTGTTCCAACCCAAAGTGAAATTGTAGTTCCAGCCACCGAAAAGGGGGAATCTAGGTTGTAAAATCAAATGATTTTGTGCTACTTGATGAGTAGAGACAACACCAACATGGTCACTGAAATAATAGTCATCGAAGGTAGTTCTGGTCATTGGAATTTCCAAATGGCTGATTGAGAAGTGTTGTCTGGTACGGTCATAGCCGCCCTTCAAGTAATCAACTCTAGAGAAACCTGAAGGCAAAGCTGCGGCATCGTTCGTCAATTCATAGTACTCTTCAGTAGACAATTGATTAACACCAGAGGCTGGTAACCACAATGATCTTTGTAAGTTGTTCACTTTGGGGATTGGTCTGTTGTGGTCATATAAGAGACCCATTGGACCGACAGTGAAAGGTTCAAAATCGTGGACAATAGGACCATACTTCAAAAGCTTGTCTTCCACTCTTGGAGTCAAATCTGGCAAGTCTGGAGAAATGATTGCTTCGATGTTGGGCAAGTTCAATTGCATTTCTTGACCTTTTGGAATACCAGTGAATGACATGGAGTACTCTCTAGTTGGGTAAGGGCTGTAAGGGAACTTATTGAGTTTCAACAATAATTTCTGAACTTTATTCATGGGTATTTCAGATGGCATTGGTGCCAAAGCGTTAGTGTAGACGTAGCGAATTTTCAACTCGGTGTTTGAGCCTGGTGCGATAGGCACAGGCAACTTGAATTTGAAGTAGTTGTCTGACACCAATTCTGGTTCAACTTCAACACCTTGTTCACCTAAGGTTGCAGCTATGATGGATAATTTAGGGACTGCATCAAACCCGTCATTCACGGTGAAGTAGTATTCGTCCTGCGGAGTGTCAGCAATATTCTTCAAGTCAATCAAGTCGGTCTCCTTGACATAAGAACGACCTAAATCAATGGTACGAGTGTAATGAAGATTCTCCCAGTGAGGATCGACCGAGAGAGTATCGATTAACACGGCTAGAACACCAAGATTCAAGATGCCTTGCCAGATCAATATGAAACTGGCAACTTTGGCGGCCACTGAGCGTCCATAGAACATCGTGTCGAAGTCGGTGCTTTATAGTGGTCAATTGATGCGGTGTAAACTTTACGTTGATACAAGCCGATTTTTCATTTAGAACACCTGGTGTTTTTTTCCATGGGGCAGTATACGCCCGTACCGCTGCTCTCGGGCACCATTTACGATTTGCTTATGTAATCGTTCACGTCAAGTAAATAAACTAATGTAAGAAAACGCACGCTTGAGTTTTTCGTTTGATCTCATCCAATAGAAAACCCTGGTGGCAACACACATCCAAACACCACTGGTTCCCCGTGTTTGACTCGCGAGCAGAGCCTTTACGACCGCCACCAGAAACTTTTTTTCATAACTCAATTGATCTCCCAAGTTTCTACTGAAAGTCTCTAGGGTTATATCACTGGTCTTGCTTTGTCGATAGTAGACTACGCTTCAAAGCATTTGTGTTCACGCGAAGTCATTCACCCTTTCTTTGGAGTCTTGTGTTGCAATCTTAGCTCGTGAGATCAAACGCCTGTTAGACTGTTCTACAACTCGGTGCTTCTACGACAATTGTTCAAGAGACAGAGTTCCCGTCACATCTACACGTTAGCCAAGACTTCTTTGACTTGGTTCCCCCGTTTGGCTTGCAATTATATCTGAGACACTTCAGTGAGCCTGATTTTACTGCAATCGCTAACTGCACGTCTGAAATCTGCAGCCTGAAACTATAGGAGCTTAACTGTTGGCTAAGTGATAAATATCAAGTTGACATTGCCAATTTTCGTCCGCCGCTTCCACAAGTTCTAGAGTCCGTTTCATTTGGACTTTGTATTAGCAAACTGCGTCTGGTTGCTTGCTTGCTTGTCAGCTTTTGTGTGCCAACTACAAAACCGTCGGTCACGACTTGATAATCGACAACATATACTTGGCCAGTCTCGTATAGCCGAGCTATAAGGTATTCTGCGTCATTTGGGAACCGTTTGGTATTTAATTATACCGTTAACCTTATTGATTATTTAAGAAAATCGATTCGATTTCTTTTTTTTTTTTTGGTTTTCTCGTTGTTTATTTGTTTGCTGAGAATTTGAAATTTTTGGTATTGGTTTTTTTTTTTGTTGTTGTTCCATTTTTCCACACCTATCCAACTTTCTTTTGGTCAGTACTCTGGTGACGACTTAAATTGTTCTGGTATATTTGTGTGTACGTGTGCCCATCATGTCATTTCAGGATCTTATACCCATCGTCAACAAGCTTCAGGACATTGTCACCACGACCCAGGTGACCGACTTGGACTTGCCTATTTTGGCAGTTGTCGGCTCACAATCATGTGGCAAGTCTTCTGTGTTGGAGAACATCGTTGGTAAAGATTTCTTGCCTCGAGGCACCGGCATTGTTACCCGCAGACCCTTGGTGTTACAGTTGATCAATTTGAAGTTTGACGACCCCCTCATATCCAACTATGAAGAAGGACACTCGTTTACCTCTTCTTCTCCCAGCCCATCTTACAACAACAATAACAACGACGAAGTTGACTTGGAACAACACCTCAGAAACCACGTCAACAAGAGCAATGGCTACCTGAAGTCTAATGGCTCAGTTGATTCCGATATTAATGGCCACGTCGAATGGGGTGAGTTCTTACATATCCCCAACAAGAGATTCTACGACTTCAACGATATTAGGAAAGAAATTGAAAACGAGACCGCTAGGATTGCCGGTCAAAACAAGGGTATAAGCAGATTGCCAATCAACTTGAAGATTTTTTCCACCAAGGTCCTCAATTTGACTTTGGTTGACTTGCCTGGCTTGACCAAGATCCCGATTGGCGACCAACCCACCGATATCGAAAGGCAAACAAGAAACTTGATTCTTGAGTACATCTCAAGGCCCAACAGTATTATCTTGGCTGTTTCACCCGCCAACGTGGACTTAGTCAACTCGGAATCATTGAAGTTGGCCAGACAAGTTGATCCGATGGGTAAAAGGACCGTTGGAATTTTGTCCAAGTTGGACTTAATGGACCAAGGTACCAATGCTTTGGATATCCTTAAGGGAAACGTTTACCCTTTGAAATTGGGATTCATCGGTATTGTGAACCGTTCGCAGCAAGATATTGCCAATAACAAATCATTAGACGAGTCGTTATATGCAGAGGAACAATTTTTCTCTAACCACCCTGCCTACAGAATCATGTCCAACAAATGTGGAACTCGTTACTTAACTTCCACTTTGAACAAGATTTTAATGAGTCACATAAGAGAACGCTTGCCCGACATCAAAGCAAAATTGAACACATTGATGGGACAAGCTGAGCAGGAACTCGCTCAATACGGAGAAATACCAAGTAACTTGACTGATTCTAAGGAGGCCAGAGGTGCCTTGATCTTGAATTTGATGACTAAGTTTGCCAACAGTTTTGTCAATAACATTGATGGAACATCACTTGCCAGTATTTCCACGAAGGAATTATGCGGTGGTGCCCGAATTTATTATATTTATAACGAAGTTTTCGGATCTCTGTTAGCTTCGATCAATCCTGTGCATAACTTGTCCATTCATGACATTCGTACTGCCATCAGAAATTCGACCGGGCCTAGGCCTTCCTTGTTTGTTCCTGAGTTGGCTTTTGATTTATTGGTGAAGCCTCAAATCAAATTATTGGAAGAGCCATCTCACAGATGTGTTGAGTTGGTCTATGAAGAAATGATGAAGATCGTCCACAACATATGCTCTTCTGGAATTGGACTTGAAATCAACAGATACCCCAAGTTGCAGAGCAAGTTGATTGAGGCAGTTAGTGACTTGTTAAGGGAAAGATTAGGCCCAACTATTAAATATGTTGGCTCCTTGATTGAAATCCAACAGGCATACATCAACACCAACCATCCGAATTTTGTGGGGGCTGCAAAAGCGATGAGCATAGTGGTCGAAGAAAGACTCAAACATAAGGAGCAGCAAAAGGAAATTGAACTCAAATCGAAATTGGAAATTGCCAGTGAAAGAATCCTCAATAAAAACTACCACGAAGAGGCGGTTGAAGATGAGGAGGAAGAAGTTCAAGAAAAAGAGATCGATATCAATCAAGTTGACGACGACATCAAGCCTGTCAACAAACACAAGAGAAGTGATTCCAATAAAACAAGCTACTCGATAAGAAGTGAGTCCACCAACTTGCCCGGAGGTCACGAATCGTACTTGAACTACTTTTTCGGTAAAGATCCAATTATTCATCAACAGCATTTACAGACTCAAGCTCAGTTACATCCAACGCCATTCAAATTCCCTCATCACCAGGAGACAACTTTGCAGTTCAACAATAATTTCATTCATAACGGGTCTGGCACTATCAATGCCGGTCTTAAAGGTATGAGTCTAGATGAACAAGACTCTGGTTCCTCCACGTTGAACGGACATTCTCTCCAGAGCTCTCTCAATGGAAACAGTGCCATCGAAATGTCTTTTGAAGGCGATGAAGCTATTAATGACTTGACTGAACGTGAGCAGTTGGAATGTGAATTGATCAGAAGATTGATCATCTCTTACTTCAGTATTGTCAGAGAAATGATCCAGGATCAGGTTCCAAAACTGATTATGTGCTTGTTGGTGAACTACATCAAAACCAATATCCAGAATCGGTTGGTGGTCAAGTTGTATAACGAAAGCTTGTTCGACGACTTATTACAAGAAGATGAGAATATTCAGGTTGAGCGTGAAAAATGCATGAACTTGTTGAAAACGTACAAGGAAGCATCCAAAGTCATTAGTGATGTTATCTAGGTGATTGAAATGTGGAGTCTTCAAAGTGCGCTGGTGGGATTTATTGGCACCCTTATATGGCTTTTTTCTGTAAATAACAATGTAAATACGAATAATGAGCATGTAGTTGAAACTAGCGACGAGGTCACAATGGTTTCTTATAGACGTAAACGTCCACACAGTTATTGTTTTTGTTATTGATGATGTTTTTCCGGGACAAGGAGTAGTCCACCATTTTTTTGTCTTCGAGCAAAGCATCATCCATGTCCTCATTGAATCTTAGAGTCACGTTCCTTGTGATAAGATTGACGGAGTTGTTTCTTTCATTATTGGACACGGTTGCAAAATTGATCTTTTTGACAGTTATGAATTGGAGATCATCATTTGAAAGACAATGGAGTCTCACTCGCAAATTGAGTATGAAATTAAAGGACACCGAGATTTTGCAGTGCCACCTGTCACCACATATATCGGAGACGACTTTATCCTGATTGGGTCCCCTATACAGTTCCAGAAGCGGCGTCTTGAAAAGAATTTCGAAAAAGTCACCCTTAAGATCCTCCACCAAATCTCTCAAGTCGCTGTTTGATAGCTTGAGAATGTTTATCTTGGTCAATTTCACCAAAGATTTCTCGTTGATTGCCACCGACGATGACGAGTAGATTTTCTTTCGGTTAATGAATACCCTTATGGGTATTGTCGTGCTGGGAGACACTTGTATGAAAGTAATGTTAGACGGCATGGTCTTGCCATCCAAATCCCAAATCTACCATTTTTGCTGCGATAAGTTTTACAGATTAAGGTGTACGGATATATATAGATTTAGCCATCTGAGTGTATGGCTAGCAAGTTGGGCATGGCCCAACACTTATACCCCAAAGGTTTCGCCATGTAGCAGATCCCCTCGGTTTCAATGCCATCGTAGCCTTCTTGACGATCCCAGGTTGTGCCCACTATATAGGTGGGTGGGAAGATTACTCCCTGTTTGTAGATGATCGACTTAGCGAAAAGAACGGCACCCCCGACAGAATCTAGGGGTTCCATGTGGTTTGGACTCTTTTTGGGGTCTGTGTCGGGTAGATCGCGAACCTCGTCAAACGCTTGCTGAAGATGGTACATTTTACCATCCACATCGCGTGGGACGTAGTCCCAAGAGTCCCATTCGTTGCGGTCCATTAGCTCGAGTTGCTTTGAGTCTGGCTTGGTTCTCTCACCTCTCCAAGAATTCTTGTCGTAGTCATCGTTATTGCCACTCTTGATTCTGGGTACTATTATGTCGGCATTGGATTCAACAAAATATCTCACCATCTTGGGATGGACAAATTGGATCACGTCCGCATCAACGTACAAAGTATACTTTTCGTTTTCCAATCCGTTGAACAAGTTGAAGTTCCTGGACCGGGAAATTTGGCGACGCCTTAACCTTTGAAGCTTGTCATCGTGTCTGTCGCCACGGTTTATGGCAGAAAACTCTTTTTCAAGGAACGGAGCGCTTAGGACAGTGACCTTGTTAATGAACTGGGACATATCGATGCCACGCCCGGTGGCCAACTTTGCGAAGTATTTTTGGAAGAAGTTGTCCACTTCGACGAATTCCTTCTCGTCTCCGATGAGAAGACTGAGGGAAATGAGGTTGTTTTCGTACTCAGCGGAGACGATGGTCTCGAACAAGTCTTTGAACAGGCGGCTTCCGCCGTACGAATGAGCATTGGCAATGACACTCAACACCAACACGGTTTTGTCCTGGTCAACAGACAGGCGGTCTAGTGCCTCGTTGATGAACTGTATCTTCGTGAAGCCGAATGTTTTGTCCTCATGGACGGTTCTTATGTAGGATGACTTGGGCTTGTTTGATACTGGCTTGGTGTACCCTGGTTCCTCCAAGCCTTGGGAGCCAGCGCTGTGAACAGGAGCATCGGCGGTCAACACAGTTTGCCCACTGATTGGTCTGTTAAACGTCACCAGACTTTTGGTTCCCTCGAATAGTTGCCAGATACTGCAAAGCACTAGGAATGATATCACCGCAGCTATAACGAAGGACAACAGCTTCCGATAAAAAATGCCCGCCATGACCGCTAGGTTTGTCAAGATCACTAGAGAAGAACAGAGGAATAATTTATAATGAGTCTGAATAAAACCACTGCCGAAAAAATAAAAGAATACTGGGGATGGCTAGGCTCCATGTGGCCTTAGCAGCTGTGCTATTTTTATCACTGTTGACTTGATAAGACTACAAAAAATTACACCGCCTTGACCGCAACTCCCTCGCCCCACGAAACTGGCCACCATCAAAGCACGACACCCTGGCACCCGGGGCGCCGGACTTCTTGCTGGGTCGCCGGAGCCTCCGCCCGCAGGCGAGCCTTCTAGCGAACAGTGGCTCTGAAAACAGGCAACGTGGGTCGCATTTCGCATTGCAAACAAATATTAATCCTGCATGGGTGGTAAATTTTTGAGCTGCCACCTATTGTTCTGCGTCTAAATAACAGGGCGGAAACAAAGAGCTGCAGCAGTTGGCTAATCAGTCGCCCGCTTGGTTGCCCTCCAGGGACTGTTGGCTTAAGCCACAAGCGGTCCTTGCAGATGATCTCGCCTTCTACAAGCGGAGTCGTTTTTTCTTGGTTCAGCACAGGTGCTTTCCCAAACGAGAACTGGTTTGTTCTGGACACTGGCTGGCATTTACGAGCTTGACAAGTGGTCGCACGCTTGCGATAAGCAGCTTTTTGCACCTGCGCGGCTCGTTTTTGGCGCTTCCCACCGTACTGTTCGCTTCGAGTGCCAGCAATCGGACCAGGGGCTGCTAGTTGCTCAGCCGAGAGGCCTCAGAGGCTTCGTGTGCAGCTCCACGCACGGCTTCATGTGGAGCCTTATGCACGGCTACGTAGAGGCTGGCGGGGAACCAAATTCTCGGCGCTCTGTTGGAGATACCTCTCCTGTGCTGGCCTACCCCAGGCCTCAACTTTCTATGGTTCGGCGACTCCCAGCGCCCTTCGTCGAGGTCTCGCCGGCTGTGAACTGTCGAGCTGCTCCGCATGCTGGCAGCATCGTGTTGGTGTACGGGTGTTCTTGGCCCAGCTCATCGCAAATAGTTTTCCATCTGCGCTAACCTTAACCACCAACGAGCAGCCATGAGACAGAAGAGAGCCAAGGCCTACAAAAAGCAGATGGGGGTGTACCTCCACACGTTCAAGTTCAGGGAGCCGTTCCAAACCATTATAGACGACGAATTGGTTCTCGCATGCAACAAGTCGTCCTTCGATCTAGTCAAAGGCTTGAACAGAACGGTTCAGTCGGAAACGAAGCCTATGATCACTCAGTGTTGCATGCAAGCGTTATACAAAACCGATGACCAAAGTGCCATTGAGCTAGCGAAGAGTTTCGAAAGACGTCGTTGCAACCACCCGCCCAAGGATCCTTTACCACCCAGCGACTGTATCGAATCAATCACCAATGTTGGCGGCATCAATAAACACAGATATGTCGTGGCCACTCAGAGCCAGGATTTGAGGAAAAAATTGAGACAGGTTCCTGGGGTTCCACTCATCTTCATGAACAGATCGGTCATGGTCATGGAACCTTTATCGAGGGCCAGTACCAAATACACCAACGAAGTCGAATCGAAGAAATTGAGCGGAGGTCTTAACGATCCAAAAGTGGCCGGGTACATCAACCAAGAGAACGACGACGACAATGTTTCGGCAGATGAACCTCCCAAGAAAAAAAGGAAGGGTCCTAAAGGTCCAAATTCTCTCAGCGTCAAAAAGAAGAAGACTGAACCCACAAGCAATGACACCAATAAGCAAGACAATCAGAAGAAAAGAAGAAGGAAGCACAAGAAGCCCACAGCAAACGATGAAGCCGAGGCAAACGGTAAAGCTGAGCCAAACAATGATGATGGCGTCAGTGACAGAAACGTGCCTGCATCGACTACTCCCCTGGCGAATGAACAAAAAGACGAATGAACGCTACTCTAGGTCTCAGCATCATGTATAATATATAGAACTATGTATTTATTTCAGCCAACACGTTGAAACTATTCGCTACCTTAGTTTGTGAAACCTCAGGTTCACTTTTAGGGGTAGTTGAAGCTCTATCCTCTATTTTATAAATCACGTCGGCTTTGTCATTTATAATGCATAGTTTGCAATCGAATGCAATCAAATTGTCCCTCAACTTTGTCTTAAACTGTTTCAGCAATAAGTATAGATTGTTCTCTGTGATAACACTCATTTCCTTGAAATCGTGTTTGCTAAAGAAAACATATGTCGAACTCGACAACCATTGAAGCGTAGGCTCCTTCACCTCATACTTGAAAGTCTCCAATATTTCCATGATCTGCTTGTCAATCTCGTCTCGAGTTACACCGAAAAACACGTCTTGAATAACGATCGCATTGTAAAATGCATCTGTAAAGTCTTTCTCGGCTTTAAGCTTTTGCTGCTGCTTGATCTCCTCTTGCTTTGCAATAGCTTTTTCGATGGTGGGTGCAGGTACGCTGGTTCGATCAGTGATCATAAAGAACACAGATCTATTGGGCTCCCTGTCCTGCGACTCGGAATATAACTTATATGAGTTAGCCAACGCATGCACGAACGACCGTTGTGGTTTAGACATGGGTGCAAAATGGTGGGACTTCTTAACGTTTGTCATACCGCTCTCAATTTTATCCTGGTAGTCACTAACAAAATCCCTCATTACCCCTTCAACTTTGGAGCACCAGGCCCGTTGTTTCTGGTACACTGTAGTGATTCCGGCTTCATAAGGATTTTTAAACTCCTCGTTTACAAACCCAAACGCTGCTTCTAGCTCGGCCTCACGCTTTGCCTGTGCACATTCTTCGTCACAATCGAAATGAGTACCAATCTTAGTCAGTTCTGCTGTGGAGCTTCCACAAGCAACTCTCTTTGATTTGAGTCCACATTGGCATGTTATAGCCACCATTTCAGTACAACGAACGTCGTCACAAGTGCCAGTCTTGGCTTCATGACATTTGAGCTTGCAGAAATGCGGGCACGACTTCCTGACTTTATGGCACATGGACTGACAAGTGGAGATGTCAGCATGGTTTCCATCAATGCACTCCTTGGAACAGGTTCTCAAGCACGCATGGCCGCATGCCTTCTTGACATTACAGATGGTACCACACGATACTGTCTGTTGCGAACATAATACATTTGGAATCTCTTTGCGGCCACAGCTGCAAGTTTTGGACACAAGCTTGGTACATTTGGGGCAAGCTTTCAGATCATCATGACAACGGTGGAATTCCTGGTGATGCCCACAAGGCTTGGCACGAACGCACTGTTCATGACATTCGAGCTTGGTACCGCATCTGACCGGAGCTTCAATAACAGTTTTACCACAGTGGCAGACAAGGTCGTCATTAGTAGACTCGAGACAGACACCGCAAGCACCGTTATGGCACATCGCCTCACAATAATGCTGTCCACACAGCTTGAGCCTGTTGCACGTCCTTGTGCAGATATGAGCAGGCTCGATGAACATTAATTCGTCATCGAAATTAGCCCTGGTTCTGTTTCTGATTTGTTTCTTCTTCTCCCGTTCTCTCTTTAAAGCGATCTGCTCGTATGGACAACAGATCTCACGATGGTAGTGTCGACGGCAACTAAGAGGAACCGAGCATTTGTGGTGACATCTCGGTTTGCCAACGTCCTGTAAGAACTTGCACGGCACCAAGTACTGGCCATCTCCGCAAGAGCATTTAGTCTCGATAACATTGTAACAAACGCACTCACCTGGATGGCATTTTGCCAAACAAGTGCAGCCACATTTGAGTGTCTTACCACACACCGAATCACACTCGGGCATAGGATCGGTACATTTGGATCTTTGAAGATCGCTCACGGTTGTCTTGCCACAGTAGCAATGTTTTACCTTCTCTGGAGAAAATTTGCAGACGGGAGCCTTCTCTGCGAGTGGCTGACAGCCGAGCTCTTCGAAGTGGACTCCACAGTCGTAGTGCAATATGGTAATATCGTCGCATTTCGCACCACCAATGAACTCTTTACCGTCTTTAAAGCAAACCTTCGGCTCTCTCTGATGGCACAGAACCTCAATGATATGATCTCCACAGTAACAAGGAACAGAGACAGACTCATTGCAGCGGCCGCAAAAACCCAGGTGGCACTCTTTTATCAGGCAGGTATGGCCCAAGTCACAAAGCTCGGTGTCACACGGCGTATCACACTGCCATTTCTCTTTGTAAGGAGTAATAAGACATGGAAGTTGACGTTCGTGCTTACCACATTTACATTTCATCACAGGACCCAAGGCACCGCAGACAGGGTGCTGTCCTGGATGGCAAACGGACAGACATGAGTGGATACAGCGATCATACTTGGATCCACAGGTGTTGCCACAACTGAATGGAATAAAGGAGTCGGACTTTGGATTAGTCTTGCGCCCACACCAGCATTTGAACCGATCTGGTATTCTGCGGTGTTCGATATTGCACGATGGGCATCTCCAGTTTCTATTCTCTTTGTTGGTGGAGGAGCCACGGGTAGCCCAGTCCTTGATACAGTCAAGGTCGTACACACGGTAACAGTTTTCGCATGACCAGATAACCGATGTTTGGTCGATTTCACAGGTACACACAAGACAGGTATATATACCTTCTTGTATCTCTTGGATAATGGTGGTAGACAAGGACTCGTCTTCTTCAGGTTCGGAGAGTTCCGACTCCTCTTCGGTCGAAGACTCATCAGATCCTTGCTCGTTTGAGAACGCTTCTTTTGCTATGTTCTCATCTTGCAACTCAGTTGCTTTATTCGGCTCAGCGTTTTGGCGCAGGCTAAACTTTTCGTTAGTGATGTTTGAAGATCCGGTTTCAACGGCTTCTTCTCTCTCAGTTCTGTTGTCGTCAACAGAATCGCTTATCCCAGGATCTTGCTCCGGCGGCAATCGTAGAGCGCTATCCGACATCACTTGATATTTATCGGCAAAAAAGAATTATTCAAATTAAACCTAAAATGAGTAATCTTTTTTTTTTCTTGATGTATGTATTCTGGTCGCGACCATATTTCTTTTGGCTGTGAAAATTTGAATGCGTTTATTCGAACATGAAATAATGATTAAACTATTGACAAAACATTTGCAGGAATTCATAATAATAAGAAAGAACTAAAAAAAGTTGTAATTAGGCTAGCGGTGGTTTTGCAGGTCTATTGTACAAGAAGTAAAAGTCACAAACTTAGCCGATTCTAATGCTTCTTCTCTTAAAGAAATCCATCACTTTGCGGGCCGCACTGGCTTCCTTGCCATTAACATTAGAAGTACCAGTTGATCCGCTTTGGGTAGATCTCTTCGAAGACGAAGAAGAGTTGGACTCGACTCGTTTCTTGACTTGAGGGTTGGCTGGTGGTTTCATCAAGTTTCCTTCTGCAGATGGCTCCAAAACCCTCTTGGTTGAGTTCGGAGTAGATGTATTGGAGTGCTCAGAGGATGGGTTCTCGGATGCAAGATTCGTGGTTGATGAGCTGTAAGTACTGTAGAAAGACAAGATGCTAAACCTATTGCGTTTCTTGGTTTCCTTGGTTTCCTTGTTCTCCTTATTGGATGTGTCTCTGCTTTTAACAACAGTGTCTCGCGTAGAGGCCTTAGGATCATCACGCCTGCTCTTGGAACCCGATCTTGCGACAGTATCACTCGTTTTGCTGGTCTGCAGCTTAACCTTGTCGTTTTGAGATTTCTTGCTCTTGCTCTTGACCTCTTTGGTTTCGTGGGTGGGTTCGATTTCGTGAGTAGGTTCAATGATTTCGTGACCTTCTTTGGTTTCTTCTTGTTCCTTCTCATCAATTATTCTTGGTGTATCGACCGGCACCGTCATTGTGGGCAGTTGATTTATTTGCGGTGTGATCGTAGCGTCGACGACACTCTCAATGGCGGTAGTGTCGACGTCATCTGCGTTTGAACTTTGCGAATCTGCTTTCCGTGGACTTCCCTTTTGAGGACTGTTCAGATCTTTGAGGTCCAAAGTATCAATCTTGTCCTCTAGGTAAGTCAACACAGAGTTCCTCTTATTCTCCGCGCTGCTTGATCTGCTTTCATTAGCCAACACTCCGTTGACGTGAACATGAGTAACGACTGAATTCCTTCTAGAGGCCACGGCTGATTTGATACCAGAGTTTGGACTTCCATGGTTACTTTCGTTGGATGAAGAGCCATCAGAAGCTGAAGAAGCCTTTGGAGGGGAAGCGGACAAAAACTGAGGATAGGGCAAGTTAATTGGAGAAGGAATCTTGATATACTCTAGAGCGTTGGAAGCCTCGCCATTGACCGACATACGCCCATTTGCTTGTGGAGAAGGCCCGGAACTTGACGTAAGTGACGAGCTCATCGAAGAAGGATGATAAGACGTAGGCCTAGGTCTCTTATTGGTATGAGGTAATCTTGCTGACTCTCTTGATGAGCCTCTGCTACCAGAAGCGTTGCTGTTAATGAACCCGTTTGTTGTTGGCGTAGTTGGGGTATCAGGTTTGGGTTTAGTTGGGCTTTCAACAATAGTAGAAATGGTGCCGGTGTAAGTGGTCGACCTAGGCATATGGACAGGTAAATGATGTGGCTGACCCGCGGGTTTTGAGGAAATGACTGCTATCAGAGGTTGTGTGTAAGATTTTTCTAACTTCGGTGATGATTGCGAATTCGTGGGCGACTCTTCAGCTTGTGATCCAGGGTTTGGCATATTCACCGCAGACAAGTCAATGGATGAGGTCGAACCATGCCTGTCGGCAGAGTCCTCTGTTACCACAGCTTTCAATGCGCTGCTAGCAGGAGAATAAGTATTCGAAATAGATGCTGATTTAGCGTGACCACGAACATACCCAGTGTTATTGAAGATTTGCTGCTTCGTTGGAGATGGATGGTGAACGGAGCCATTGGCAGTTGCAGGAGATGCATTGGATCCAGACGAAGTTGCGGATCTTGGGCTGGCTGCGTCATGTTCTGGTACAGCAACGGCGTTGGCGAAAGAAGAGGATATAGTTGGCACCGAAGGATTGTTGCTGTACACAATGTTGGTGCCTGAATATGATCTGGCATGAGAGTTCATCATAAGAGTGGAGGAACTTGTTCTTTCATTGATCATCGAGAAGCGTTTGTTCTTATTATTGGTCATAACTTTGGCAGCACCATTCCGGTCTTTGCTATCTCTATGGATTTTGTCCCATTCAGGTTGTCTGATGGATAACAAGTTTGCGTAAGGACTCAACCATGGATGATTTCTAATAGCATCAATGTTGATTCTCTTTTTTGGGTCGGGAACAATGATCTTCCTGAGTAAATCTCTTGCCAAGGGTGACACATATTCGGGAAAAGTCAAGGGAGTTTTGCAAATGTAGTGGTACAATTTAACAATGTCAGACCCATCCTCATTTTCTGGATCATCGTCGAAAGGTAAATATCCTGCTAACATCGCATAAAGAATAACCCCTAATGACCAGATATCAACTTTCTTACCCTCGTAAGGGGACTGGGTGAGCACCAACTCAGGTGCAGCGTAGCATGGAGAGCCACATGACGTTTTCATTAAGTCGTTTTTCTCTCTATTGTAGGAATTGACAAAACCAAAATCTGAGATTATCACGTTCTTATGCTTGTCTAACAATAAGTTTTCTAATTTCAAGTCACGATGAATTAAACCTTTGGAATGCATGTAATCGACACCGCTGACCAATTGTGCAAACAATTTTTTAGCAACGTTCTCCTTCAAGTATTTATGGTGCAAGATGTAATCGAACAACTCCCCGCCAGATGCATACTCAAGTACTATGCCAATATATTTTCCACTTTTCATAACTTCAACGAGATTCACGATATTGGGGTGATTCAAAAGCTTTAAGGAGTTGATTTCCCGATGGATTTTGATCTCCAGCTCAGAATCTTTCAAGATAGTTTCACGCTTGATGAGCTTGATGGCAACCTGACTGGGTTGTTTCCCATCTTTTCTCCAGCCTAATTTAACTTTCCCGAATTCACCTTCACCGAGGGTAGAACCCAAAATGTAAGAGCCGAATCTTACTTCTCTATGGACTCTTTTGGTGTTTATGTTATAATTATGCTGAGGAGAAGGAGCTGGGGCACTGTTACGATTAGTGCTACTGCCAGAGGACGACTTGACACTATTAGATCTGGACACGGTTTCGTCTTGTTTGGTGCTGGGTCTATTAGACGTAGCTGACGCGGACGATGAATGCATGTTGATGGGGTCGTTTGGAACAACAGGATGAAGCACCTGTGAGGATATCATCATGAATGCTGACGACAAATTTCTTCTATAAATTTGGGGACGATGAGTTTAAAAGGAAAATACGAAGAAATGACAACAAGTAATGAACGGCAAAATAAACAAACTGGGAGTGTGCAACTGAGGATACCCAGTTGACTACCAATGACGAAAGCAACGATTAAAGAGAGAAGGTTGCAATTGAAGGGATTGCCGAAGTTGGTTGTAAGTATTGATCACGATAGTATCAACTTAGTAAGTTCTTCTGAGACAACAAATCAGTACCATAGGTTGTCGGAAGACGGGCAAGGACTGATGATCGGGACTGATAACGGCAAAGAACAATTACTTCTGTGATGCAATTGGCTACCAAACTTTGAGGAGTATAAGGATTGTGAGGATCGAGCTACCACAGAGAGGGATGTAAATGTATCTTAAACACGTTGACAAAGCTTTTTTTTTTAAAAGAAAAAAAACGAGGAGAATTAACAAATTAAAAGAGAAAGAACAAGTATCAAAATGCTGAAAGCCGTGGAGTTTTTCCTGATAGTCGAAAACAGGGTGTTTCGTTTGTTCTTCGTTGTTTGTTGTTTTGTTGAAATCAATCGTCTTCCAAACTTAAAATCAAGAATTGAAGTCATATACAAAAAAATATCCGCATGAAACAATGGACAACTATAAGAAATTTTAGATTGTCCAGTGTACTAGGCTTCTACAGCGGCAGTTGACAACAGAATAATAGCGGTTCCATTTTATTTTTACCCTCGTCTGAGAAGTTTGTTTTGAATTCGATTGTTTATTTTCTCAATGTGTTTGGGATCTTACCGTTCGGGCCAAAACATAATACAATGTGCATGATGTTTATTTACATTTGTTGCTGACTGGTGTATTGTTCTCCTGCATCAACTTCTGCAGCTGGCCGCCAGTATTGGTGGTGAGAACGTTTAGGGCAAAAAAAAAAAATAAAACATGTTAGGGTCAGTTGTTCCTGACGATACGGGGAAGAGCGCAGGCCCATCACACCAGATTTGGCAAAGTGATCATTCATAACTCACTTAGCTATCCCAGTGCGATATTAATTCAAAAAATAACCCTTATATTTTCTGTGAGGATTAGTGGAGAAATGGGTCCGGGATCAAGAGAGGCTTAACGCTGTTGATTATACCCAATCGGTAGTATTAAGCAAAAGAAAAAAAAAAATCAATGTTCTGATTGTTAAACAAATACGTTTTGTGTTATTTATGTCGTACCTATTCAAGTTATGTAATTTGTTCGTCTAATTGCTTCTTGTAATTGACGCCGGATCGAAGCGAGCCAAATTCCGCTGTACGAAATGGACTTATGCCGCTTTATTTGTTGCCGCTATAGTGGGTGCAGCGAGCCATCCTTGGTTTTATTCATGTTCCTCTAAAGTTGCGTTTTGCCTATACATTTATAATACTAATGGACTAATTTACACATTGTTGGTGGCTTACGTGCGCGGTTAACTTCCTGTAATGGCTCAGAGTAAAATCTGCACTGTAATGGGCCGGTGTGAGTTTTAGAGTCGTGTCAACCAGAATTGGCCTACTAAATGCTCGGGTTGTCGTTTCGGGTTCCCGGCGACAAAGAGGCTTAATCTGTCACTTTTTTCTCCCAGTATGAGCTGGAATTCCAGCCGAACTGGAGTGTGGTGATTTGCATTCACTTGGCTGAAGGTAAAAGTCGGAGGCACTTTTTGAGATAATTTCGCAAAAATCGAGAGAAATCAGATTAATGTTTGACCAGAGAAAACTGAGCTCTGCTGATCTGAGCTACGCTGCCGAAAAAGTGCTTTTTCAATGCACTGGAACGGAGCATTGGCTTTCTCTTGCAGACCCCCAACGCCAGTGCCATCGTCGTCTCCAGCCACTTCGGTAAAGTTGCAAAAGTGATCATATGACCAATTACAGTGTCCAAGCTCTTATCCCCGTACTGTTGGTGCCTCACCCAAATAGGCGCTCTATGGGCCCAACATGCAAATTGCTCCCGCTAGCATCCCGTTTTGCACCTGACTGTCCGCTAACTGCAGTTTAGGACCTTTTTGTTTTGGTACGGTTTGGAATCGCACGACGCGCGTTGTTTTCATTTTCGCACGCCATCCTCCACGTACAAATCTGATTAGTTACTTCTATACAAAATTGATTAGTCATTAAGACGCGTTATCTATTCACACAATGACTGAGACCGAACTTGAACAATTAGATGGCGATGAAGCCCTTGGGGGCCCTTTACCGATCGAACAGTTGGAGGGAAACGGCATCACTATCGGAGATATCAAGAAATTGAAAGCTGAAGGCTACCACACGGTTGAGTCCATTGCTTACACTTCGAAGAAGAACTTGTTGGTAGTGAAAGGTATTTCGGAGGCAAAGGCTGACAAAATATCCGGAGAAGCTGCTAGACTTGTCCCACTTGGCTTTACTACGGCCTCCGAGTACCATAGCAGAAGATCCGAGCTCATTTGTATCACCACCGGCTCAAAACAGTTGGATACGCTTCTTGGAGGTGGTATTGAGACTGGCTCCATCACTGAAGCGTTCGGCGAATTCAGAACCGGTAAGTCTCAATTATGTCATACGTTAGCAGTGACTTGCCAGTTACCTATTGATATGGGTGGTGGCGAAGGCAAATGCTTGTACATCGACACCGAGGGCACTTTCAGACCCACTAGGTTGGTCAGCATAGCTCAAAGATATGGGTTGAATCCAGATGACTGCTTAGACAATGTCGCTTATGCTAGAGCCTACAATGCCGAACATCAGTTCCAGTTATTACACCACGCCGCCCAAATGATGGCGGAATCAAGATTCTCTTTATTGATTGTGGACTCAATCATGTCCTTGTACAGAACTGACTACAGCGGCAGAGGCGAATTATCTGCCAGACAGGCTCACGTTGCCAAATACATGAGGCATTTGCAAAGGTTAGCGGATGAATTTGGTATCGCTGTGGTAATCACGAATCAAGTTGTTGCTCAAGTTGACGGCGCCGCCATGTTTAATCCTGATCCCAAAAAACCTATCGGAGGTAACATCATTGCTCACAGTTCGACCACGCGACTTTCATTCAAAAAAGGTAAAGGAGAACAGAGAATTTGTAAGATATATGACAGTCCCTGCTTACCAGAGAGTGAATGCGTGTTCGCTATTTACGAGGATGGAATTGGTGACCCGAAGACAGAGGATGATGAGTAATAGTCGATGTATCAATGTAATCAAAGGGTATTTATAGTTATGAATTTACTGGTTTAATGTCTATTGTAGAGAGATTTGCCTAACTTTCGGCATGCTAGCAGCTGCAAAATTTGACTAGCGAGTAATATGCCGAAAAGCCGACCACCTAATTGTGCTCAACAAAAGAAAAAAAAAGAGAGCACCAAGAATTTTGCTTTAGAGTTCCATGTTGGAAAGAGGGTTCAAACGGCAGTAATCAAGCCAATCAAGCGCATTTGAAACTGCAACCCTCTTTCATTAGTGGAATGTATAGATTTCGTCCTCGACTCAAGTCATGACCGTTGAGCATTAAGCTTTCGGAACTGATGGGTGCACGATGACAAGTTTAATTGTCTCTCGGAATAATTCAAATGCCACATGCAAGACAAAGTCCACGAATTTTTTTCTTTTTTGCTTTGAGTCAGGGAAAATTTTTTTATCTAAACGATCAACAGTAGCCTTTCCTGCACTCGGGAAGCACCAAAACCCTCCACTTCTCCAGCGATCTTCACCTCTAGTAAGAAAGGGACCGAGTTCCAGTCAAAAGACTGCCACCCCTTTCGAGACGATGCTCGCTCGCTTATTGATTCCGTAGTATGGGCCAAACGTCTTCAAATTGCTGGGAGCCCCGAAGTTAAAGACCAAAATTACACAAAACCAACAATAGAAAATTATTTTTTGAAGGAAATTATCTTTTTCATCAGTCACTGGAATCGCTGCGGGTAACCTCTCCTTTTCCTGCTTCCGCCGGAACAGGTCAAAGATTTTAATACTGTCATAAGAATTTTTTTTCTTGCTGAGACATCTTGCTTCTTGAAGAGCCTATATATCGCCGACTGCAATTAGTCTATTCAGTTTTTTTGTTGTGGCTACTCCATAAGACCGCAAAACTCATTCAATTTCAGTGGAGGTACAAAACCGAGCTCAGAAAAAAAAAGTTTATATTAGGGAACTGTTCCACCCGACCTAATTAAATTATCTATTTCATCAGAACCAGAATTTTTTGAGTACTTTCTTCTTTTGTTTTTCATTCCTTTACGGCAGTTTGATAATTCTTTTCCAATAGTTTGTGAATCCACGCTTGATCTCCTTGACATCACGAGGAAACGGTTTCAAGATCAATACTCTAAAACTCTGATGAATAATTAAGTCAAGAAAATGGATAAAAGTAAAGTAAAATCAATACTTCCAAAACCCTCTCCACTGTTACCCTCGCAAACTCCTTCTCCGACGCTTGCAGGGAACAAGAGAAAGTCCTTGCCAGGTTCTCATAACTCCGATTTCAACATTTCCAAAAAACAGAGGTCAAAGTCTTCTGCTTCGATCCAGACTAAAAAAGCCATTGCCAAAAAACCCGACTTGAGCGAGACCAAAGGCTCTCCAAATGCCGGGCTAATTCAAAGCAATGATACAAGTATGGATTTCGGAAGTGACAAGTCGAATAAGCAAAGTGGACATCGCCCCGTCACTTCGTGCACCTTCTGTCGTCAACATAAAATCAAATGCAACGCATCCGAGAACTATCCAAACCCTTGCCAAAGATGTGACAGAATGGGGTTGAAGTGCGAGATCGATCCCCAATTCAGACCTAAAAAGGGCTCTCAAATTCAGTCGTTGAAAAGTGATGTTGACGAATTGAAGGCAAAAATTGAAATGTTGACCAAGAATGAGTCTTTATTAACTCAGGCTTTGAACCAGCACAATCTTAATTTCCTCCAGCAGCAGCAACAGCAGCTGTCTCCATTCGGTCAACTCGACAATAATCAGCAGCGACTATACAACACTACTCCAGTTCAGAGGCCAGCTTTGGGTTCGATGTCTAATTATTCAACCAATGGCGACAATACGCCAAACAATTTTCAATTGGATAGATCCCCCCAGTCATACGGTGGCAGTAACATGTCGCCAACTTTATCCCACCAACAAGGACTTAACGATTCAGTTCCCAATCAAACAAACCCCAATTTTTCCTACGTGTTACAGCAGTCCGCCGATAACTCCCCCAACACTGTAAATAGTGATTTTCGACTTGATAACATAAATCCAACCAAGGCTAATGATAATGATTCACAAGGAACTCCTATGGGAAAGATCAAACAGGAAGAGAATCCAGAGACTGAAAAAATATCTGAGTTTATTTTAGGCTCAGTCAGATTGCCTTTGGCTAAGGCTAACGAACTTCATGATCGCTTTATGACCAAATTCCTTCCCTTCTTACCTATCTTATCTTCTAATTCCGCTTCTGAGTTGTACCAGAAATCGCAGCTTCTCTTTTGGACTGTCATTTTGACGGCAGCTCTACTGGAACCAGAGCCAACTTTGTACATGACGTTGGCATCCTTGATCAAACAATTGGCCATCGAAACGTGTTGGATCAGAACCCCAAGATCGACACATGTTATCCAAGCACTTATTATCTTGTGTATTTGGCCCTTACCCAATGAAAAAGTTTTGGATGATTGCTCTTATAGATTCATTGGGCTTGCAAAGAATTTATCTTTGCAATTGGGTTTACACAGAGGTGGTGAATTTATCCAGGAATTCAGTCGGACTCAAGTCAGTTTGGGCCCTGATGCTGAATTATGGAGAACTAGATCTTGGCTCTCAGTATTTTTCTGTGAACAGTTCTGGTCGTCGGTTTTAGGATTGCCTCCTTCCATCAACACTACGGATTATTTGTTAGAAAATGCTCGTGTTGATACGTCTCTTCCCAATAACTTCAGGTGCTTGATTTCGTTATCTATCTTCCAATGCAAGTTAGTCAATGTTATGGGTATCTCGGTGACGAGATCTGACGGCTTGTTGGAGCCTCTGAACAGAGCCGCTTCCTTAACTATATTGGATCGTGAATTGGAAAGATTAAGATTCAAGTTGCCTATTGAGGAAGGGTCAGTGATCGAAGTTTACTACTTGTACGTCAAGTTGATGATATGCTGCTTCGCATTCTTACCAGGAACACCAATCGAAGATCAGGTGAAGTATGTGAGCTCTGCTTATCTGTCCGCCACTAGAATTATAACAATCACATCCAAGATGATAAGCAGCAATACCATCATGTTGATTGAATTACCAATTTATGTGAGACAGGCCATTACTTACTCCGTCTTGCTTCTTTTCAAGCTTCACTTGTCTCGTTATCTTATCGACAAGTACGTTGATAGCGCCAGACAATCGATTGTTACTGTTCATCGTTTGTTGAGAAACACACTCTCCTCTTGGAAAGACTTGCAGAACGATATACTGAGAACTGCCAAAGTCTTGGAGAACTTGAACATTGTATTATACACATATCCAGAAATCTTCGAGGAGAATGACTCCAACAATCAACAATTGGCAGGCGGAAGTATAATTACACGGATGAGATCCCATCTTACTGCTTCGTTGTTCTACGATTTGGTGTGGTGCGTTCATGAAGCTAGAAGACGGACCTTGGCTGACAAGCTGTCTGGGATCAACCGGAATCCAGCAAACAGAGACACTAAGGATGGTGGAAACAGGGCAGCGCCTTTACCATTTTACAATCAAATCACCAAAGATGATTTCAAGACCATTACCACTACTACTCCTAATGGTACGACCATAACTACATTGGTGCCAACTGACCAAGCCATGACGCAAGCCAAGTCCAATGCTAGTGCCAATGGTATGAACAAACCATTGGAAATTAACGGTATTCCTTTAGCTATGCTTGAAGCCACTGGCTCGATGAAAGACATGGATTCTATAAAGCACGCCAAAGACGCCGGAATTGTTAATCCACTACAGAATCCGGAGAATGGGGTCACAAGGGAAGCCCAACATGGCACCAGGGAAGACGTTCCCAACTCTTTCGCTAACGATTTCAACCCTCTTCAACAGCCTGACTTCGACTCTTTACCTCAACTGCAAGTTTATGTTCCTAATGACAGAAATTTGGTGCGGTCCCCTGCCAACTTCCCATACAACGTACCTTCGAGTGGCCTCAATGCGTTGGAACCAGGCGACATGGGCGGTGTGGCCGACCAAATGGACAATTTCTTCCAACAACAGTCAAATGGCTGGGTTAATAATGACAATTATCAAGATGACGACTTCTTGGGGTGGTTTGATGTCAACATGCTACCTGAAAAATAATCTTTTCTAGTAAATATTAGTTTGCCTTAATTTTGTTGTATATACTATTTAACGACCTTGTTATTATATAAAAGTATATTTATCGGTTATTAATATTTGTACTGCAAAATAGGTTGCGCAGCAATCTCGATGTCACCATTTTCTTTGTAGTTTAGTAATTCTTTTTTTCGGTCCCAGGCAATAAAAAGCGGTCTTTGAATGAATAATTCATACTACCTTTTTTTTTGTTCACTAATTATAAGATGATTGCTAGACAAATACTTCAATTGAAACAAATTCCAAGAGTTGGAGTTGCTTCAACTCGATTCAACAGACCTGCTGTCTCCAGACTTGCCAATGCCAGATGGTCGTCCTTCAGTTCCAAAGCCCAGCCAAGAGTTAGAATCGGCTCCACCGCCCCTAACTTCACCGTTGACACCACTCAGGGTGAAATTGACTTCCACTCTTATATCGGTGACAAGTGGGTTGTGTTATTTTCTCACCCAGCTGACTTCACTCCTGTTTGCACCACAGAATTGGGTGCTTTCGCCAAGTTGAAGCCCGACTTCGATAAAAGAGGTGTGAAATTAATTGGTTTGTCTACTGAAGGGGTTGAAAGTCACAAGGCTTGGATCAAAGACATGGAAGATGTCACCACTGGTGGTGCCAAGTTTGAGTATCCTATCATTGCTGACGCCAAGAAGGAGGTTGCTTTCAAATACGACATGTTGTCTGAAGAGGATTTCAAAAATATCGATGGTGGCATGGTGCCAACCGTCAGATCGGTATTCATTATTGACCCAGCCAAGAAGGTCAGATTGATTATGACCTACCCTGCTTCTACTGGTAGAAATTCCGCTGAAGTTTTGAGAGTCGTCGATGCTTTGCAGTTGTCTGACCAGAAAGGTATTGCCACACCAATTGACTGGTCTGTCGGTGAGGATGTCATCATCCCTCCCTCTGTTTCCGACTCTGAAGCCAAGGCTAAATTTGGCGAGTTCAAGACTTTGAAGTCTTACTTGAGAACCGCCAATCTTGATCAATAAATTCTGTGATGAATAGACATATTCGATGTTCTTTATTTACATGTAGCCGTATTTAGCGCACAACAGCGTTTGAGATACAAGTGGCGGCGTGAGGAGAGTCAGCCGTTTTCTTCAACAAAAGCTCCTTTTCGTCAGTCAGAAACACCACTTGCCCAGACTCGTTGGTTTTCAAATGCTGGGCAATCTCCTCCCACACTTTGGGCTTTAGCTTACCCGGCACTTTGTCGTCCTGGAAGGGGATAAAGTGCAACCGGTCGCCAACTTCTGCATCTGCAGGTTCCTTCAAAAGCTCCACTATGTTGGTGCCATTTTCAAGTTTCTCTGCCGCTAGCAACATGGCTCGAGATGGCTCTCCACGCAACTTGCTCGGCTTGACGTTCATAAGCACCACCACAGTTCTGTTACTCATGTCCAGAATGGACACATGATTGACTAGTCCTGAGCAAATTTGGAGTACAGAATCGGGAGCCGATTCGTCTCTCTCCACCTGAACTTGTGAAACATATAGCTTCTCTGCCTCGGGATGTCTCACACACTGATTTATTCTGCCCACTTTTATGTACAATCGATTAGGTCCATCTGCTTGTTAGTACTGACGCTCATCTTTTCAAATCAGACATACAGTTGGCGGTTGAAAGGGACCGGGCACCAAAACGAAGGTTGCGAAACATGATCTAATACTACTCTGGTTATGCTTACTGGGTTAGACAAGATGGTTGGTTGGTTGGTGAGATGTGGTCACGTGACAGACATCTGTCCCAATTTATCTCATTTAGGAAAGCTAATTGTGATGAAGACGCGTCCAAAAAAAAAAGTGTTTCTTTCATCTTTCAATTCCATTCTCATATTCAGTTCTTCTTTTCCAAAACAACTCAGCTTCTTCCTCAACTATGTCCAATTTCGTTTCATCTCCTGGGCGTATTCCGTCGGATGCGGCTCAGCTTTTGAACTCGTCGCAGCCTCCTTCGTCCATTGGAAGAACGGCCACTTCTCCTCATTCTCAGCAGCCATTATACAGTGATAACTTGAGTCAAGGAACCCCAGGTCCTTCACAGGCCCCTGCAGCCTCTCGGATAAGAAAAGACAATGTCAACATTTCTAAGGTGGTTGATGTTACCGGGGAAAAAGTCCGTGAAAGCTTTGAGCTTTTCGTGGAAGAATTTGTTGACCCAGAATCCTCTGGTTCCGATGACCAATGGGACGGAAGAGTTTACCTCGCACAAATGGAAGCCATGAAAACGTATGAGTACTGCACTTTGTACGTCGACTACCAACATCTTGTGGGAAGAGAAAACGGGGTTTTGGCCTCTGCCATTTTGGAACAGTACTATAGATTCAACCCATTTTTGTTAAAAGGTTTGAGAAACTTGTTGAAAAAGTACGCCCCAAGCTTGTTATACGTCAATTTGTTGGGACAAGGCGAGGAGAGCAACCCTGGCCGCTCAGATGAGTCTTCCAGCACAGGCTCCACTTCCAGCGAACGTGTTTTCCAGATCTCTTTCTTCAACTTACCGTCGATTCACAGGATCCGTGATATTAGAACTGACAGAATTGGTTCCTTGATTTCGATTTCGGGGACTGTCACCAGAACCTCAGAAGTGAGACCTGAACTTTACAAGGCTTCCTTCACCTGTGATGACTGTCTGGCATCCATTGAAGGTGTCGAACAAATTTTCAAGTACACCGAACCCACCGCGTGTCCTGCCAATGGATGTGCTAACCAATCCAGATTCACCCTTAATATTGCCAAATCACAATTCATAGATTGGCAGAGATGCCGGATTCAGGAGAACGCCAGTGAAATTCCCACCGGTTCCATGCCTCGTACATTGGATGTCATCCTAAGAGGTGAAGCCGTGGAAAGAGCCAAACCCGGAGACAAATGTAAATTCACTGGTACCGAGATCGTGATTCCAGATATCTCCCAATTAGGATTGCCTGGTATCAAACCTCAATCTTTGAGAGAGAACGGATCCAGCGCTTCGGAGTTGAATTCAGGTGTCTCTGGCTTGAAAGCATTGGGGGTGAGAGACTTAACGTATAAAATTGCTTTCTTTGCCTGTCATGTGTCTTCATTAGTGAACAAGAATAATGAAAAGGGTAACAGCTCTGAAGTCGAATTCCAAGGTCCAAACGAACAAGAGGTTTTCTTGCACTCCTTGACTGATCCAGAGATTGCTGAATTGAAAGACATGGTGAAAGATAAGCATATCTACAATAAGTTGGTCCAATCGATTGCACCTGCCGTTTTCGGTCACGATGTGGTCAAGAAAGGTATCTTGTTACAAATGTTGGGAGGTGTTCACAAGCAAACAATTGATGGTATCAACTTGAGAGGGGATATCAACATCTGTATCGTGGGAGACCCGTCTACGTCGAAATCTCAGTTCTTGAAGTACGTTTGCGGCTTTTCTCCAAGATCAGTGTACACTTCTGGTAAAGCCTCGTCCGCTGCCGGTTTGACTGCCGCTGTGGTCAAAGACGAAGAAAGTGGTGAATTCACCATTGAGGCCGGTGCCTTGATGTTGGCAGATAACGGTATTTGTGCTATCGACGAATTCGATAAAATGGACATCAGCGATCAGGTGGCCATTCACGAAGCTATGGAACAACAAACGATTTCGATTGCCAAAGCCGGTATCCATGCCACTCTTAACGCGAGAACCTCGATATTGGCAGCCGCTAATCCAATCGGAGGCAGATACAACAGAAAGTTGGGATTGAGGGCTAACTTGAGTATGACGGCACCTATCATGTCAAGATTTGATTTGTTTTTCGTCATTCTAGATGATTGTAATGAAAGAATTGATACCCAATTGGCAACTCACATTGTCGACTTGCACATGCTTCGTGATGCTGCTATCCACCCACCATTTTCTGCCGAGCAGCTTTCGAGATACATCAAATACGCCAAGACGTTCAAGCCAAGAATGACGAAAGAAGCTAGAGACTTCTTGGTGACCAGATACAAGGAATTGAGAAGTGATGATGCTCAAGGATTGGGTCGTTCTTCTTACAGAATCACTGTTAGACAGTTAGAGTCTATGGTCAGATTGTCCGAAGCCATTGCCAGAGCCAATTGTGCTGAGGAAATCACCCCAAACTTCGTTGCTGAAGCATATGACTTATTGAGACAGTCGATTATCAGAGTCGAAATGGATGACGTTGAGATCGAAGACGAAGACCAAATCGATGTCAGTGAAGACGCAAACCTCGCTGAAGAAGACACCCCAGCGGACGATCCAACTATTCATCAACAACAAACTCATGTATCAGAAGTGAGCGAGAGACGAGAAAAGGCCAGCATCACTTATGACAAGTACGTTGCAATGATGAATTTGTTGGTGAAGAGAGTGTCTGATGATGATAACGCCGGCGGTGAAGGATTGACCAAAGAGGAAATTGTTGACTGGTACTTGACTCAGAAGGAAGACGACATCCATAGTGTTCAAGAGTACAACACTGAGAGAACGTTAGCCTTCAAAGTGTTAAGAAGGTTGGTGAAGGACAGAATCTTGATGAGTGTCACCAATAACGACGAGCTCGATGACGACGCCTCGAACACCAAGACCGTCTACATTTTGCATCCAAATTGTGCGATCTTGGATTTCTTTGATCAGACAAGAACAGAAACTGGGGATCAAGATCCTCAAGAGAGCTCGGAACAGTAGGATCTTAGATGATGTGGTTTGCTTGTTTGTCTTTAATTCTCCGTATGTTGTATTTTTAGAATTCGATATCTTGTTGTGTCCAATGTAAGATTTACCACGCTAATGATTGTGCCAGGATTGGTTATCCAGATGCAGCTTTCCGTACAAGTCTCGTCACAATTCAGACTCATTTTTCGCAGCTTCGCAATTTGAACTCTTATTTGTCAAGTTTTACCTTTCGTATATACAACTTGACTACTGTGCTTTCGAAAAGTCAGGCGCTCGATAATGTTTCGCTCTTCATGCTTGTTGTGAAACACAAACATCTTTAAAAATTACCACAATTAAATTACTAAAATCAATTAAATACAAGTTGCAATCAATGCACTACGCCAATACGCGAGAACTAGAGTCTTGGGGACCAACCAAATTACCATTCAGATGGACCGAAAAATTCGCCGTCTGCCAAGGGTTTTCTGATGGCAGTTCCCAAGTAGTCGGAAGTGTTGATAACAGTGTTACCCCACCAAGATGGGAAGGTAGCATTAGTCAAGTTCAAACACAAGAAGATCATCAACAAAGACCAAGCAAGACCAATGTCAAGGCCAGCTGAAAGGGAGTAGTTGTACTTTGACCACCAATGGAAGTACTTCTTTTTGATGAAAAAGTTGAAGAATAAGCCAACGGCAGCATAGTTGAAGTAGTTGAAACAATTAGCTGGTGGAATGTAACCGGTGGCAGACCAGAACACAGGAGTGTTGACGAGGGGAAAAGATTTGTACTTCTTTCTGATGAGCCAGATAATAATAGGACAAATGGCACCAATCAAGAAGAACCAATACAATTTTTTCAAACCAGTAGCGTCAGAGAATTGACGCTCTGGACCAATAAGACCCCATATAATGGAGGCGTTAAAAAACACACGACCGTTGGCACAGGTGTAGCTGTCCTTTTGGTCGGCGGCACAGACGTTATCGATAGCACCGTAACTCCAACGAAGAACACCCAACTGAACAAAACAACTCCAAATTGTAGCCAACAACTGGGCCCAGAAAGTGACCCGAGGAGCACACTTGGTGTACATACCCAACTTCATGTCTTGAACAAAGTAAAGGGCTTGAGAGTTGGTAATATAACCGTAGGTCTTGAAGAACATCATGGCAAGTGGCTTACCTGGGAGCATGTAACCAACGATGAACTCAGTGATGACGTTCAAACCGACAAAGATGTTGGTCTTAGCTGCGACAATGCCAACTGGGAGCAAGAAAACAACGGCAATGATGAGAGCTACGATCAAACTCCAAACTGGCATATCGGTGTCCCAGCATCTAATGGTAACGATACTCAAAGCAAATGACACAAGGAAAATAATGCCGTACCACCATTCTGGAACTTCGGCGTAACTTTGTCTTATGAGTCTCAAGTGGACATCGGGCCTTTCTTTACGTTTGAACTGTTTGATGATGTCTTTACCATAGAACAAGATGCAATGGACAATGGTACCGGTAGTTGAAGCGAAAGACAAGCCGTAACTGAATGCAAACGTGGTGGACAAGTAAAGAGGAGAGTACTTTTTGTAGGCAGCCTCGTCTAAAGTCAAACTGTCAGTGTTAAGAATCTTGGTAACATCGTAAGTCTGAGCAAACCTGTCAAAGGATCCAGAAGTAGAAATGGGCAAGTAGTCACCGAACCAAGTGTTGGTGTAGTTAAGGGCTGGCACAATAATCCAGTACATACTAACCACACACCCAAGCACAGTCCAAAGAGTGTTGGAGTCTGGGATCAAAGGAGAACCAATGTAGCCGGTGACTTGGTTCCAATCAAAAGTGAACTGGAACAAACCCAACCCAGTACTTGATCCAAACACTTGGTTAACCTTGACGTTGTTTGGAGCGATCCAAGTGGGCCACGAGAACAAACTTAAAGCCTGGAAGATGTAACCGGGGAAAAAATACCAGAAGAAACCGACAATGAAAACGACCAAGAAGAATTTGAGTCTACTGATCCTCCAACCGTTAGCCGGGTGATTTTCGTTGATGTGCATGTTGGTCAAGAAAGTGGTGGAAACCAAACTGGCAGGCCAAATAGCCGACGAGGGGTCCACCAAAACTCTTCTGCTCACACCACCCAAACTCAAACCAATTAACTGAGTACTCAACATGGCGCAGATTGCAAAGCCAATCCCAAAGTCAGAGTTGTAGAATCTGTTTTGCGCAAGTAAGATATCAGTAGCATAAGCGGTACCACCACCAAAGGACACTGCACCCATGATGGTCACGAGGGCGTGTTCTTTAACGGTGAACGGGCAGGGATTCAAAGGAAGACCGAAAATGGAGACGTTGGGGATGAATTTCCACCAAGCGTAACCAATGGGCCAAGCCAAAATAGAAGTGACATAAGTACTGATGGTCAACGAAGGCGAATGCATCGAGAACAACATGTTAATTCCAGAACCAAGCGTGGTCAAGATGAAACCAATAACCCACATTCTGATGGTGTTTTGAGGAACAGATGGGTCGTCAGTACATGGGACGGCCGATCTGACCTCCGGGTATGGACTGTCATCTTCGACATGAATGGCGGCATAGTCATCAGCAGCAATGACTTCTTCAAGCTTCGAAGTGATCGGATCAAACTCTTGCGATTTGGACACAGAAAGGTTTAATTCGTCGGTCTCGTTGATACCGTACTCGGTTTTGGACTCCTCCGCAGGAGTGTCCTGAGACAATATCGCTTTGATCTTTTCCATGCTGGGTTTAGGACTTCACCTGAGAAGACTGGTGGATTTCTACAGCTGAAATTACCTGGAATTACGGGGCGTTATATATCTCCAACAGTGGCTGATTGTACTATTGAAATTACAGTCGTTGGGCAGATAAGCCCGACAATTGCAAAATGTACGAAACGGGAAATGCATGTCAATTTTTGAGTGCCGCTCCGGGTCGAGGCGTTATTTTTTGGCTGATAAAGCCAAGGAAACAAAAAAAAAAAAAGAATGTCCACGCAAAAAAAATCGCATTAATTGCGAAAAAGTAAGCTTCCTTTTGACTTTTAGTTCGCGAGCATCGGTAACAATTAGCAGCCGATAAGACCTGACAAATTAACTGCAGAAGCACACCAGTATCGCCACCCGTAATTTCTTTATCAACAGCGGTTGCCCGTTGTTGCACCGCTCGTGTCTCCTCGTGCGGAGGCGTCAGATGACGAGCCACCTTTGGCGCTCTCTTTTCGCGCGCGTGCCAGGCGGGTTGTGCCAGAGACCCACACGGCACGACACCAGTTACCAGCTTGAGCCGTATCGTTATCCAGACAATCCAATATAACCCCACAAATGGCGATAAGATTGGGGGCATGAATCGGCGCCAGATCCAGGCAACCGAAGCTCCTCGTTTTCGTATTTGCTTATTGTCTGGGTCCACTTCGGCGTAAGGATACGAGATCCCGGTGGTTGATGATTCTTCGCACTTGGCGGGTTTAGCCCCGCGCTGCCGGCCCCCGCCATCTCGCTGACGGGGTTTGCTGAGCGAGTGGGCGTGCGCCTACCGGGCGTGAACCTGTTATCTCGCTCGTCTTATGATTTAGCGCTAAACAAAAAAAAAAAAAGAATGGGTTAATATTTGCAACTACTTGAGTCTGGCTAGCAACGATGCTGCCCGAAAACTCGGGTCCCAGCGGCCTGCAACTACACTACCTGGTGGTGCCCGACACGAGCAGCGGGCTAACGCCGCCGCCGCCTGTGCCGACGCTCCCGCCGCTCTCCCAGCCGCCCCGTCTCCCGAGCCATGCCCATCGGCCAGCGATGCAGATTCCGCCGTATCTAGCTGGAACCACTTTCTATCAGTACAAAGGCGACAGCGCACCACGACCGCGCATAGACAAGCCCGCCAGGGGCACCTACAAGTCGGAGGACCGGCCGTACGTGTGCCAGCACCAAGGGTGCTCGTGGTCGTTTGCACGACAGTCCGACCTACGGCGCCACAGCAAGAGACACCTCGAGCCCAAGTACCGGTGTCCGTTCTACATGAAGGACTTGAGCTGCCACCGCAACGGCGGCGCGTTCAACCGGTTGGACGTGTTGAAGCGACACTTGCGCTTGGTGCATTTCATCAGGGACAAGCAGCTGATTGTGGGCGACAAGGATCCCGGCTGGTGCCGCTGCTGTCTGCGGATGTTTCCCTCGCTGAAGGCGTTTGTTGCTCACTGCGCCGAATGCGCCCTGAAAGTGGACGAGATCGAGTGGAAATCTGGCGGTCCCGACTGACAGCGCAACCCAGCAAACGTTGTTTTGATCGCCAACAACGCCTCCCACTAAGCATAAGCATGTCAGCGCAACCGACCCCCTGGCTCGGTCTGGACCACCGGCCGCGGCCGCAAGCTGGCCATGGTGCTCAAACACAGTCAAGATGGCGCAAGCCGCTCTCGCCTCACGGTGAAACCAAAACGCTTGCGAAGCACCAACAAAACAAATCCGCCGGGCGTAAGTAAAAGCACCGAAAAAACAGAAACAGAGCACCTAAAAAAGAGCCGAGAAGAATGAAGACCCGATCCCCAGGGGGCCTGGAACTAAGAGCAAACGAGGCTTGTAAGGTTTCGAGGCATCTACGGCATGAACCTTGTTTCAGGGGGTGTCTTACGTCATGTGGCCGTCCCAGTCACACCAAGTAGTAACCGTTAGTCCTGGGTTGTCTGAGCTCAGCAAGTACATACTTCCATTCTAATTAGCAATTGTTCTGACCTTTTTTTTTTCCACTTGTTTCTTGTTTGAATCCCCGGGCCAGGGCCCTTTTCCGGCGTTTCCCACCTGACTGCAAACTTGCACTGTAGAGCCTACCATGTTTCGCCGGCACCCCCAGTAGGTCGCGGTGTTCACCGAGGCAGTGCCCGGCACGCGGTGCAGTCGGCTCGGAGTTACCGCTGCCCGTGAAAGCTGCCGTTTTGGTTAGACCCGTGAAGAATCGTAGACCGGCTTTCCAACTGCCAGGCACCGAGCCCTAACAAAAGAAACGGGACTTTTTAAATGATGCGCGCATCATTATTGTTGCGATTTTCTAACATTCGGGTTGGATTTGAAGGCTTCCGGACTAATTGAGAATAAATTTAGATACCTGTCTAATACACTGGTATCACGTATACATGTTTTTTATTCTGGGCGATAATTTATAAAGTGGCAAATCCAAACTAAATAAGTCGCTGTTCAGTCCCTGCTTCTGGCTAAACAATCGCTAACAGCTGTGTCTCCATGTCTAACGACTCGTCTTCTGACGAGGACTCTCAGTTCAAGTCCAACATCAACTTGCCCAATGTCAACCTTGAATCAATGCGCAAGAAGCAGCCCAAGGCTTCCCCAAGAGACAGTCTCGTGAAGGCAGGCAAGATCCTCCAGCCCAAATCAAAGTCGGTCCGCTTCCCCGACCAGTCCCGGCCCAGGGATACCATCATCTCGAGTGAGTCGGCCCATCAGTCTGATTCTGACGACGACGTTGAGCCCGCCGCAGGCTACGCGGAAGGTTCTCTGGCCACCTCGGGATTGCCGAGCTTCAAGTTCAGCGCCGCTGACTTGTCCAAGAACCAGCCACAGGATGACGACGACGACGATGACGATGACGAGTACGACGATACCACTCAGCACGTGCCTCACTCTCACGTCCACATGTCCCACTCAAGCTCCGACGACGACGACGACGACGACCACAAGGATGACGCGAAACCAAAGGCGTACCATCGCGCTGACTTGAACTTGCTGAAAAAACGCTCAAACCACTCGGGCCACTCCAGACAGTCGAGAGAAAGCGGCAGATCGGGCTCTTCGAGACGTGCGGCCGGTGAAACTGACATCACCGAACAACTCAAGTTGAAAAAGTCAGACTCGCTCACCTCTTCAAGGACTGGAACCAGTGACAGAGGTGCTAATTTCAAAAACATACTAAGAAGAATTGCATTGGCCGACCAGGCCTATTCCGATCCCCGTTCGGCCCTTGATGCCAACCCGGACGCGTCCATCGACATTGGCGATACTTTGAACTCGCCGCCATCACACGGTGACACCTTCATTGGTCGCATACTAAACGCAAGCGGCGGCGGTGGACTTGGTGGCGGGGGGTTGACCCCAGGTGCCTCCAAGCGGTCTTCCGAAAGACCAATCGATGAAGAGGCGGAGATCGGCGACAATAGGAATTCCATCGAGTTGAAAAAACTCGACGTGGATAACATCAACGATGAAGCTAAGAAATTGATCTCGCTTCATGTGCCGGGTGCCGCCGAAATGCTCAAGAAGAAGAATTTGAACGCAGCTCGCGACACTACAAGCTCAGGAAAACCCGACGACACTCCAGTCTCAAGTTATCCCCCATCGGATGCAGAATCAAGTCCTGAAAACTTCTATCAACCGAATTCAGACTATAATTTCACCACCAACGTGGCTCATGATTTGCAGGATGACGAGTACTTGATGTTAGACGACGAAGGCGAAGGCCATTACGTGGCACCACCCAAACAAGTTCATGCTGGTGTGCTCTCGTCTCTTCTCAAGTTATACCAGAACCCCCAATTGTCCAGGAGTTCTGCCAGCGTTACATCGGTAGACTCGGACGTGGCAGATACGGATGATCAGGCTTCCGCAAACTTATACGGATCTAAGAACGCCAGCGTTGTGGACTTTACAAAGTTGAAGAGTGGTCTCAGGAAGGGTGGAAGAATGATGAAGAACGCTCCAGGCAAGATTGTGTCTGGCAACAAGAAAAACTCTCCACCTTCCCGCAGCTCAACATACACAGAGGACGACTTCGATGAAAAAGAAGACTATGAAAATGGCAATGAGGCAAACTTACCTTCTTTCCTGAACGCAAAGCCAAGAGCACCCAAAAAAACATCGTCAGGTACCAACGTCCCGCAAATCGGCAAGAAACTCAAAAAACACGCCAAGAAGCAAAACGAGAGATTGCGGATCACTGTTCACATCGCGGATATCATCCAGAGGCAACGGTTTATCATGAATCTTTGTCGTGCCTTCATGATGTTTGGTGCCCCAACTCATCGGTTGGAAGACTATATGATCATGACCAGTAGAGTGCTCGAAATCGACGGCCAATTCATCTACTTCCCAGGTTGTATGATCATATCCTTCGGTGATGCTGCCACCAGGACATCTGAAGTTCATTTAGTGAGGTGCTCCCAGGGTCTCAACTTATCCAAATTGAGTGATTCTCATCTTGTTTACAAGAAAGTGGTCCACGACTTAATCAGTGTGGACGATGCTAATGACAAATTGGATGAGTTGTTCAGGAGAAAGAACTTGTATTCTCCTTGGATCTGCGTGTTTTTGTACGGTTTGGGATCCGCGGCTGTTTGTCCTTTTGCCTTTAGCGGGAACTGGTTTGATGTCCCGATAGCTTTCGGTATCGGGTTATGCGTGGGTTACTTGCAGTTCTTTGTTTCGTCAATGTCGAACTTATATTCGTCAGTTTTCGAAGTCACCGCATCAATTGTTGTCTCATTCATCGCCAGGGCAATCGGTTCTATCAACAACGGTAAAACCTTTTGTTTCGGTGCCATTGCGCAAGGCTCTTTGGCATTGATCTTGCCAGGTTATATCATCCTTTGTGGCTCTTTAGAGCTTCAGTCAAAAAACCTAGTCGCTGGTTCGGTTAGAATGTTCTACGCAGTCATTTACTCGTTATTCTTGGGCTTTGGTATCACTTTGGGTGCTGCCTTATACGGCTGGGTTGATAACAATGCAACAGATAAAGCTGTTTGCGATACCAATCACTACGTGGATGACAAATTCAGGATCTTGTTTGTTCCTTTATTCTCAGTTTGCTTGGCTCTTATCAATCAGGCTCGTTGGAGCCAGCTTCCCGTGATGATTGTCATTTCTTCAATCGGCTATATTGGAAACTATTTCGCGGGTAAACATTTCCAGAACATCACTGAATTCACTGCTGCTATTGGTGCTTTTATTATTGGCATATTGGGTAACATGTACTCCAGAATATGGAAAGGATTGGCTGTTAGCGCCATGTTGCCGGCCATTTTTGTCCAGGTTCCTTCTGGCATTGCCTCGAAGAGTACTTTGTTATCTGGTATTGACTCTGCCAATAAGATCACTCATAGCAATTCAAGCACAACTACAAGCACATCGACTGACGTTTCTACCTTGAGCTTTGGTGCCACTATGGTCGAGGTTTCGATCGGTATTAGTGTCGGATTATTCGCTGCTGCATTAATTGTCTATCCCTTCGGTAAGAGGAAGACATCTTTATTTACGTTGTGATCAAACCAATTTTAGATTACATTTACAGTCATATAATTTACGGTAAAAGTCAGTAACGTAGAAACATGATATGAATGCTAACAAATATTTACTAGTTATCTATGGATATCATGGAGAGAAATTAGGTATTTACAGACGGACGACTGTAAATGGGGAATGTCCGGTCTGTAGAAGACACGTAAAATTAATTAAACCAGTTAATATGACTTTAAATTCATTTGAATCATGAAAATTGAGCTGCGACGTTCACATAATGACGCAGCATTTGTTCTTGGGCTTGGACTCCAAGCCGTTTTGATCCTCAAGGGCAGCAGATTGTTTAGTTCTTCTTCTGAGAATTTTCAGATCATCAGCAGCGTTAGGACCATTAGCAACGTCACCGTCTTCGCCTGCATTATTGTTCTGTTGTTTCTGTAATTCTTTCTGCTGTTTCTTTTCAGCGCTTATTTGGGCTTCTTTTCTCATGATTTGTCTGACGACATCCACGAACGCTTCATCGACATTGGTTTTGTACATAGCAGACGTTTCGTAGAAGGGAACGAGACCCCATTCTTGAGACACCTTGATACCGTCGTCTATGCTCAAAACACGGTCGTCTTCCAAGTCACACTTGTTACCAATCAACACCATTGGAACGTTTTCGGTGTCTTTTATTCTCAACACTTGTTCTCTCAAGGCTAGTAATTCTTTCAACGAATTCTCATCAGTCACCGAATAGACAAGAAGGAAACCCTTACCAGACTTGATGTATAACTCTCTCATGGCCGTGAACTGGGCCACACCAGCAGTGTCCAAGATCTCCAAATCACAGGCCCGGCCATCTATTTCTATTTGCTTGCGGTAAGAGTCCTCAATGGTTGGATCATAACTTTCAACATAAACTCCTTGAACGAATTGAACAGTGACCGAGGATTTACCAACACCACCGGCACCTAAAACAACGACTTTGTAATCTGTAAACCAGTTAGTAACTAGCAGGCATCAATTAAGTAAGATTGAGAATACGTACCTCTCATAGTGACAACAATAAACAAGTACCTGATAACAAACAAGCAAACGGTGGAATCAAAATTAAGATGACTTAATGATTGATGAATTGAAAAAACGGCGGAAAAATGCTCTTAGGCAGCAGTATATGAAGCAGGATATGGATAAATAAAAGAGAAGGCTTTTTTCCAACGGCTGGCATCAAACACCAAAAATACAACAGTAACGATTTTTACCGTCGCAGCTAATGTTTTTTTACTGTTTTGGTGAGCGTTTTTTTTTTTTTTTTTTTTTTATTGTGATTTGTCTTTTGTTTTAACCTTTTAAGCGATTCGAGTACGAAAAATTATCTTACCACAGGGTCAAGAACTCGAGAGTTTTCTTCTCTTAGGCCGAATTTTCGAGTACAATTCAGGTACCCGGGGTGGCGTTGTTATGCCTGGCTGTACCGCCTTTGCTAGTCTAAATACGAAAGAAACGGGCTGATTACAGATTTGGGCGCTGTTTCTTGCGTGTATTGTTTTCGCCTCAGTGTAAATAGTAGCAAAGAAGTTATTTTGACGCAGGACTATTTCTGGGTCTCGTCTAATTTTTCCGGGTAAACGCTATGACGCAAGTGAACATTGAGGCGACGTCCAACATTGGCGTCTGAAAGTGGATGGTACCGGGGAGAACATTTACCAAGGCAAGGTTCAAACGGGACAGGCGGCTGTCACAATAATAGAGCATATATTCAAAAAAATAAATCATAGGTAAAGTATTGACGGTGGAAGGTTACAAAGGAAGAATGTTTGGCACCGGACCCAAAGGAACAATTTGGGTGGGATTGATCTTGATGTGAGACACCGTATAATGCTTTTTGATGTGGTCGAAATCGGTGGTCTCACTAAACCCAGGGATCTTCCAGTACAACAATCTGAGCCAATTGTGGATGTAAGGATAGTCGTGGCGGATCATCTTCAAATTGCACTTGAAATGTTGGTGGTAGACGGCGTCGAATCTGATGATGGTGGTGTACAATCTGATGTCGGCTTCTGTCAAATGGTTGCCAAGTAAAAACTTAAATTGGTCAGACGACTTCTGGTTGTCGGCAAGAAGCGCTTCCACTTTGTCCAAATGCTTGAAAACATTGGTCACTTCTGAGTTGTAAACCTCTTGCTTGGTGGAAAACCCGGTTTTGTACACCCCATTGTTGATGTTGTCGTAGACCCAGCTGTTGATTTCGTCGATTTTGGACTGCAAGTCCTTTGGATATATGTCGACTTCAGCGTACTCGCTGGGAATCAAGTCATTGAACTCAGTGTTTAGCATGCGAATGATTTCGCTCGATTCGTTACTGACAATTGTTTCTAACTTCTTGTCCCACAACACCGGCACGGTGAACCGTCCAGAATAGTCCTTGTCGGCTTTGAAGTACAACTCCCTGATCCGGGAGAAGTTGTACAAATGGTCTTCGGTACCATTGGAGACGTCAGACGTTTTGGACCTATCTTTCAATTCGGATTCATTGATGAAGCGCCATCCCTTGTCGTCCATATGCCAATGCACAATGGACAATCCGATGACCGACGTCAACCCTTTCAACACTCTAGTTATAAGAGTACGGTGGGCCCACGGACAGGCAAGCGACACATACAAATGGTACCGGTTCAATTCGGGTGGGAAACGGGCATTTGGCTCTCTGCTGATAAAGTCACGGAACACTGACGCTTGTCTCTTGTACTGGCCTGATTTGTCAGCAAAAGTCAAGATATCGAGTTTTTTATTCTGCGGTTAGTATCACTCTTGAACAAGCAAGGCCTCGTATACTTACTTCAGACATGGTTTGGTGTCAATTGGTTTGGAACAATAGTGAATACTTCCACAGCAACTCGCTGGTTCAATTCTGTTTCGCAAGTCCGGGGTTTTGCGGATGCGCACTACCCCGCTGTTATCGTACAATTATCCGCTTTATGAGAAAGGCAGCTAACAAAAGCTGCCATTATGAAATGGCAAGAGGCCAGACGAGCCTGTTCTAAGCCGGTTCGATAGGTTATGTGTGGCCTAATCTGACCTGTTTGTAAGAGGGACCAGCGGAGTGCCATATTTTGCAGCCATACTCCGGCGGGTCCTGCGGATACATGACGGCTTCAGCTTTTCGAACCAAGCATCGACGCCGGCCTTTGGTCAACAGCAACCTTCAATCCACCCTCCTCTTCACCCTATTCCTCAGTTCCCGGCACTGGTTGGTGGGGCTTGCTGGGTGGTAACGCTGTCACTGATGGCAACGCTTATGTAAGCGGGCTCGCCTAAGTTTGAGGGCAAATGGTCTTTTGGGCTCCGAACTACCTTTTTTTTTTCAGCGTCATCGGACCATAGTAAATCGTTTTTCCATTACTACTTTCCCCTACAACCACCAGATAAACATAGCAGTATGCAAAGAGCATTGTACTCGTCAATTTCCAGGGCCTCTATCCCTGTTGCCCGCTCGCGTGCCGGCTGGAGCAACGCCATGAGAATTGCCAGACCAGTTCCCACTCTTTCTTTGCGGCCCGCAGTTCGGTTTAACTCGACTGGAGCCAAGGACGCTAAAGAAGAGGCAAGCCAGGAAAGCAAGGAACAGGCCAAAGACGAAGTCAAGGAAGATGCTGCTGAAACTTCGAAGGAGGAGGCCACTGAAGCTGAGGATCCAGTTGTCGCCGAATTGAAGCAAAAATTGACTGCAAAGGACAAAGAACTCGCTGACATGAAGAACCACTACGCCAGAGCAGTCGCTGATTTCCGCAACTTACAAGAGTCTACCAAGAAAGAAGTGCAAAAGGCTAAGGACTTTGCCTTGCAGAAGTTCGCCAAAGACTTGTTGGAGTCCTTGGACAACTTTGGGTTGGCTTTGAACGCCGTCAAGGAAGAAACGTTGGAGACCAACGCCGAAGTGAAGAACTTGTACGAGGGGGTCGACATGACCAGAAATGTGTTCGAGAAGACTTTGCTCAAGCACGGGATCGTGAAAATCGATCCAATGGGCGAGCCATTTGATCCTAACCAGCACGAGGCTACTTTCGAGATCCCACAACCCGACAAGGAGCCTGGTACCGTTTTCCACGTCCAGCAGCCTGGTTACACCTTGAACTCCAGAGTGTTGAGACCTGCCAAGGTTGGTCTTGTCAAGGACCCTGAAAACTAAGCCGCATGTTTCATTAGTGGCAAGTGACATCCTCTCTTATACAAGCCTAAAGAATAAAATAAGAAACTTACAGAAGTCCCACAAAAAACCCAAAAATCCCCAAAAAAAACATGTCAAAGAGAATAACTGTACATAATGCCATCTCTAACCCCTAATGTCTGCATGTTAATGAACCAATTTGTTTTCTGCCACGTCCCGATTTTCATCTAGATTTCAATCCGTTTTGGAGGTGTTCGGGGTAAACGGGCCCTTTCACGAGCTGCCGACAATTGCTGACACATGCGTTCAGTTCAATTGTGTTTCCACTGACTCCTCCTTCACTTGTACATATCTTTTAATTGAAAAAGTCTTTACATTTAAAGAGATCTTTCAAATTGTAATCTATGTGGACTAGTGCGGATTTTTATACTGCCGCACTATAGTGACTCATAGACCTCGATTTGCCTTAAAATCATGTTCAATTTCGGGGCCGATAGCGCGACTCCAGATTTTCACAATTTTCAGTGGTGGGTTGATACCACTTTTCTTTTCAAAAAGTATCCACAAGACCCACCAGAAATGTTGTCAGCCAGAACTGCCGTTCGTACCTTCTCCACAACCACAAGATCATTGAAGAACTTGAAGATTGGGTTAATTCCAGGTGATGGGATTGGGAGAGAAGTGATTCCTGCCGGGAAAGCGGTGTTGGAGAACTTACCTTCGAGCTTTGATTTGAAATTCGACTTCGTCAACTTGGACGCCGGCTTTGAATTGTTCCAGAAAACTGGCACTGCTTTGCCCGACGAGACTGTCGACATCTTGACCAAAGAGTGTGACGGTGCCTTGTTCGGTGCTGTGTCTTCTCCCTCCACCAAGGTTGCCGGCTACTCTTCGCCAATTGTCGCCTTAAGAAAGAAGTTGGGCTTGTACGCCAACGTTAGACCGGTCAAGGCTGTTGCAGACACCGACAGAACCGTTGACATGGTCATTGTTCGTGAAAACACCGAAGACTTGTACATCAAGGAAGAGAAAACTTATACCAAGGAAGACGGCACTAAGGTTGCCGAGGCCATCAAAAGAATCACCGAGACGGCCACCTCCAGAATCGCCAAAATGGCCTACGACATCGCATTGCAAAGACAGGCCATTAGAGAAGCTTCTCCTAACTTGAAATCCTTGCACACCAAACCTTCTGTCACTGTTACCCACAAGTCCAATGTGTTGTCTGCTTCCGATGGGTTGTTCCGTGAAACCTGTCGTAAGGTCTACGATGCCAACCCTGAGTTGTACGGCTCCATCGAACACAAAGAACAAATTGTCGACTCCATGGTTTACCGTATGTTCAGAGAACCAGAAGTGTTCGATGTTGTGGTCGCTCCAAACTTGTACGGTGACATCTTGAGTGATGGTGCCGCTGCCTTGGTTGGCTCTTTAGGTGTTGTTCCTTCCGCCAACGTGGGTGACAACTTCGCCATTGGTGAGCCATGTCACGGGTCTGCCCCAGATATCGAAGGTAAAGGTATCTCCAACCCAATTGCTACCATCAGATCGACCGCCTTGATGTTGGAATTCATGGGCGAATCTGGTGCTGCTGCCAAGATCTACGAAGCCGTCGACGCCAACTTGGTCGAGGGCCAAGTCAAGACCCCAGACTTGGGTGGTAACTCCACTACTCAACAGGTCATTGACGATATCATCAGACGTTTTTAAATGTTTAGAAGCTGTATATAAGTCTATAACCGATTAGCCAAGATCAGGCCCGATGTAGTTTACTAATCGAACCCAGTCCATTCTTCGTCCACTTCAACGTCTTCTTCAGCCTCGTGCTCTTGTAACTCTTGTTTCTGGTCTTCTTCGACCTCTCGCTGTATCTCTTGTTCTCCACATACTTCCGCTGCATTACTTTTGACAAAACAGGCTGCAAAAAAGCCAATGCCGCCATCTTCCTTCGGTACTGCTCTCACACAGCCTCCAGCAAGTTCAGCGCATTTTGAAGCGTCACCGCCGCAGACGGCCGTGAACTCTTCAGCCCAGCCTCTTCTTTTCCACTCTGGAATGACAACCTCTCTTGGAGCGAGCGTCCAGCCCTGTTTCTTGACTTGTGGGTCCATCAATAAATCCACCACTACCCGCTCGTTCTCATGGGGGTGTATCGAGCAAGTGGAATACACCACTTTTTTCACTTTAGGGAAGGAAAGAGCATGTTTGACTATAGCAAACTGGAAAGACGCTAATTTGTTCAATCTGTCGGTGTCAATTTCTTCATTTTTCTCTTGCTCTTGGCTATCTTCGACGGCACGTCCAAAAATCCCCGACCCACTGCAAGATGGGTCAACAACCATACCGGTGACATTTGGGAAGTCAGAGGGTTTCGTGGTGGTGAAGTCGGCGTGAGTCACTTGGATCAATTGGCTTTTCGGTCCAGTGGCCCGGTCACTCATCATTTTCAACGTTTTGACTCTGTTTGTATCTCTTTCGAAAGCGTACACAACACCGTGCTCAGGCAAATGGGCCGCACAATGGGTGGTTTTATTGCCTGGCGCCGCACATGCATCAATAACCTCTTCGTGTATGTCGTGAGGGTCCCCATTCAAGATAACAGCAGGGAAGCAGGAGGCTCTGTCTTGAATAATGACCTCCCCGTTCTTGTATGCTTCAGTAGAGGTGAGCTTCTCCTTCGGATGAATTCCAAATAGATTGGGTATATACTCATCACGGTATATAAGACCAGGTTGGGTGATCTGGTCGAGTGAGCTCACCTCTTGAAGGCTGGTGAAGAAATGGTGCTTGTCAAAGAACTGTTGGGGCTGTATCTTGATGGTGTTAATTCTGCACCATCTGATCGGTGTTTCGTCGTCATCCACACCTTCCTTCTTCGGAAGGCCGTCGACAGACTTGACTTTGTACTTGAGTTTGAGTTTGGTGAATTCGGCTTGGAGCCTTGTCCTATGTTGGAGAAATGCGTCTTTTATTGGGTGTTTACCCAGCTGGATTCTTCCCAGAGAGCTGAAAAGCAAATCGTGAACCAATAGAATGAGTATGCTGTCGGAAATCCTTGGTTTCTTCGGGAGTGTCAGTTTTATCTTTGATTTTTTGATCATGGTTTGAATGTGTTCTTTGTATAGAAGTGTCGAGTAGACCAAAGCGTAGGTGTGCTTCGGATTGCTGAGTTTCTTATTGTTGAAGATTCTGTTCTTCAAGCTGCCCTTCTCCTTTGACGGAGCAATGTAGTGCTCGGCGTCAAAGTACACTTTCATGATGCTGAGTGGAGAAGTATAATTTTTGTTAAATTTTGCATCTCTTCGCATCTCAATAGTTGACCCAAAATGGTGAGAGAAAACGGAGGCCCTGGCTTTCAGGCCGAGCCAGTGCGCGGCCGGACGGTGCGACTTTGTGGGCCCAAGCTCGCACGGAGGATCAATACTTCGCACGGGGGCTCGCGCCGGATGCTGCAGGAGCCAGTGCAAACTTGAATGAAACGAGCCGGTAATGCACTGACACGCTGCCCCTATATTCTCCGACGGCTCAATTGGGAAAGAGTCATGTCTACAGTGAAGAATGGACGTGCCTCTGCTTGTTATTATGAGCTCCATGTTTAACAGTTTGGTAGCATACCAATTATAATTGTACCCGCACTTCGTGTTCAAAACATTTTATGAAAAATCGCAGATACTGATGCGCCGGTTCTAATCGTCATTCTTTACATCCATCACCAATGCCCACTCCTCCGCCTGGAGCATATGTGCCGGGCACTCGTCTAACTGTGGGCGGTCATCAGATATCCATCATTCAATACATCTCGAAAGGTGGTTTTGCTCATGTCTACACTTGCACCATTGATCCTCCTTTCAATGGGCAAACAACCGCTTGCTTGAAAAGAGTGTTGGTCCCCAACAAGTGGCAATTGAACTTGCTCAGACAAGAGGTGGATGCCATGAAAAGGCTCAGAGGCAACCCTACAATTGTATCCTACATAGACTCGCATGCCTCTAGAATGAACAACCCGTTGAAGAATCCAACCAACAATTATCAACAACAGTACGAGGTTTTCCTCCTAATGGAGTACTGCTCAGGAAATGGGCTCATTGACTTCATGAATACCAGGCTTACCCACAAGTTGACAGAACCTGAAATCCTAACCATCATGAGAGACATCACCGTGGCTGTGGCAATGTGCCACCATCTTCAACCCCCTTTGATCCACAGAGACATCAAGATTGAAAACGTGCTAATAGACGAGAAGGGAACGTATAAACTTTGCGACTTCGGCTCGGCTGTTCCATATGCACAAGTGCCCAAGAACCCAGAAGAGGCTCATAAGCTCTACGAGGAACTCATGCAACATACCACTCCCCAGTACAGGGCACCTGAAATGATTGATTTATCCAAGGGCTTCCCCATAGATGACAAGCTGGACATCTGGGCTCTCGGATGTTTCCTATACAAACTTTGTTACTATACTACCCCTTTCGAACTGCCAAGTCATTCGTCCCTCCACGATATGGAGGTGCTGATCTTGAATTGCAACGTTACTTTGAAACTTCCTCATAACTCGCCAGGGCTGACTTTTTCTTCCAGACTCAAGCACATTATCAAATGCTGTTTGCGTGGTGACCCAAGAAGGAGACCTAACGCTGTCCAATTGCTCGAAGAAATTTGTGCAATGAAGGGAGAGAAGGTCCCTAACGTAATTCCATTCGCTGCATCGAAGGACGTTCCTTCGTTGCCCTCGAAACCTTCGAATGTCCTCAAGCCAAAGAACGAACCTGTAAGGAAAGTGTCACCGAAGCAAGACCCGTTTGCTTCAATCGACAAGTCAAAACTCCTACAGACATCTGCATCTACCAGCAGCAAAGGGCCCGAAAAACGCCAAGTCAATAGGATCAACACTTCTTACATCCCCAGTTACACCGCTACCTCTCAGTCAAGGTCGCAGAACTCATCTTCAACCAATTTGAAGACCTTCATTCAAAAACAACTCAATGAGAGCAGCGAAGATATCTCGACTCAGCGGCCTTCCGAACAAAGTACATTGGATTTCCTCAGATCAAAAGAGGAATCCGTCAACCTGAGACAAAACACGGGTGGCAGTATAAAGCTGAGTTTCAGGGAAGGGCTTAGAAGAATCAGCACTGGTGGCAGTTTCTCTTCTACCAGCACCACGGGAAACAACGAGGTTACTTATTCTCATACGCTTCCGGGCAAGCGCTCCAGCATTAGCTCTTTGAAACAGCTACTCACCGGTGGCTCGCAACGAAAGACGAGTAACAGTCCCGAAAACACCGACGATGTTATTGATGATAGACCGGTTCCTCCGAGGAGAACGTCCAATCACTCACAGGAAAATCCAAGTGCAGTGAAGAAGTTATCGATCCAGCGAAGAATGGCGATGTTAATGAACAACAAGGACTCAAAAACTCAGAAAACGGCTACGGGTTATGGGAGATTCACCGATAAGGACGTAGTTGATCAAGATGATATTGCTGCTATCAATCACACCAGTTCTCGCTCAATTAGTCCGATGCCCCCAGTTAAGCCTGAGATCAAGGCTCTACCAAAGAGTGAGCCGAAACGCACTTATGGGCCACCTAAGGTTCCTGTTAGCCTCTCGTCCAAGTCTGCTGCCAAGCCTCCGTCAACTCCTAGCAAACCAGTGACGGCTGTCAAAGGCCTGTCCAACGGCAAATCTAAGCCCGACAAACCTTCGAAAAAACCGCCTCCAAAACCTATGAAACCCAAGTTTTTGAAGTCTCCAGTCAATAATGTTACTAACGAAAGACGTTTAAGTAATGCCAGTGAGATTTCGATTCCTGACGTTGATGATTTGGAGAAAGAATTCGCCAAAAAATTCCCTAGTTATGTTTAATGCATCATGTAGAACTTTATATACTGAATCACTTCAGCATTTCGCTTATTCCTGCTGTAATATATTCAACAATGATATACTTTACATGTCTAAAATTACATTGAGAAGTGAATCAGTTACTGCTGTCACTACTGCTGAAATCTTCAATGGAGTCCAAGATGAAATCCATCCCTTCGTCAAACCTTTCACTTATCACGTCCCATAATCCGTCAACAGATGCTTTCAACACTCGCCCAAACTTCCTTCTTGGTCTTTTTGCACTGTCGTCACCTTCAGACACACCATTACTCCGATTAGTACCAGCACCGGTTCCTACCCAGCATGGATTGAGACAGCTGGTGAAGATGACCGAATTCTTATAGTACCAATCAACCATGGACTCGTCCATTACTGGCACAAGTGGTTTCAAACTGGAGCGATTGACAAATGCAACGGTGCCTTGGACCAAGCTCTTTATTTCTGGAGATGGCCTCTTTGCGTATAAGTGGACTATGGACTGATAGGAGTCGCCATACCCGAGAAACACCAACTTCTTAACTTGGGAAAAATAAGAGATGTAGTTGTCCCATATGTACAAAATGAGCTCCTGGGCGAAAATTGTAGGATTGTAGGTTGAGTTCGAATTTAACTCAGTAGGGTTGTAAGGATTGTTTTGACCTTTTGCTTCAGAGAATGATGGAAATGCTAAGGCGAAGGAAGGAACGTTCACGTCGATGTAACCGATTTTATCATCAGATGGTTCAGAGGAGTTGGCAACTTCGTTGGTGACTTTGTCAATTACCTGTGCAAAGGGATGTTCAAGTACGATCGAAGAGCTACCTTCGATGTTACCGTTGATTGGATGCACATTGGCCCACACTTCTGGCGGGTCGTGGATAGATAGTATGATGGTGTTGCAATCGTAGATGTCGGGACTGGCCATAACCAATTCGTCAAGATTCAGAGGAAGATCGATGCTGAAAGTGGAGTTTTTCTCATCGGACGAATTCAAGATCGGTAAGCTTATGAACGAGTATTTGTTGAACAACTCGTTGGCTTGGCTGGCCCGGAGAGGCTCTCCAATATTCGAGAGTTTGAAAGCTGGCTTTTCGGTGTCTGTTGGCAAGTCAAAGGCATCGTCGAAAGAATGAACTGGGTTCCCTGGCTTCATTGAGTTCCAGTACTTGGCTTGGAACTTGATGACCTCGTCAATCACTTCCAAAGTCTCTAACTGAGGCTGAGGAGAAATGGTTTTCTCAGGCGGTTCGCCGATTAAGACTTTAGCCACACCTAGAGCACTCTTGCTGATGGAGTCCAAATTATAGCCGCCTTCCAAGATGACCGCCAACTTCCCTTTAGCGATTCCTTTCAACAAGTGGGTCATGTTTCCATAGCCGGCGGGAGACACATGGCATCCACCAATGATGTCACCATCGGCGGCGTCAAATCCAGAACTGACAATGATCAAATCCGGGTCAAATTCAGAAATTATTGGAACAACCACTTTGCGGAACGCGTAGAGGTAATCGCTGTCGGTCATGCCAGGAGTTCTCCAGGGAATATTGACATTGAATCCTTCACCTTTCCCTTCGCCAGCGTTGACGTGGCTACCATATTTGGTACCCGGGTAGAACTTACCATTTTCGTAACGATGGAGGGAAATGTAGAGCACTCTAGGATCGTCGTAGAAACATTTCTGCGTACCGTTACCGTGATGGATATCCCAGTCGAGAATCACGATTTTCCTCACCGACTCTGGATACGATTTCAAGATATTTTTAGCTGCCACTGCAACGTTGCTGAAAAGGCAAAAGCCTCCAGGAGAGTCGGGCTCAGCGTGATGGCCCGGTGGCCTCACGATCGCCATTGAGTTTTTCACTTTACCTTCAATGACAGCTTTACAAGCCTCGATGGTACCACCACAGGACAACTTGGCCAGGAGGAACGAGTCGTTATTGACGTAGATGGAGTCACCCTTCTCGGTTTCTTCCAACAACTGGTCACGGGACATTTTTTCGGTGGCGGCAATGAACTGGAGGTGGCTCTCCAGATGGACTTCCAAGATTTCTTCTGCGGTGGCTTCTCTGATTGGGATTTTAACCATCAACGGCCCGATGTCTTCAACACCGGACAACGAGGTGTCCTGGATCAAGCCGGCCTCGGCGAGCCTCTTGTAGATACGGTAGATCCGGCGCGGGTCCTCTGGGTGGGGGTCGATGTACTCGAAGTACGAGGTGAAGATTTTGGCGTGGTATCTCATGCGAACGTCATACACCAAGCCCGTTTTCAACGGCGAGTAGAATAGCTGAGGAGCCGTGGGCGGCACCACAATGAGGTTCCGCTTCTTGCGATTGAGGCTATCTTCCAAGTCGCCAGCTTCTGTTTTCTGCTTTTTTGCAATCCCTGTCTCGGGCTCTTCGTCCGACAATTCTTTCTTGGGCCTCGCTGGAGGTTGTTCCAGGCTGGGAGATTCGGGCTCAATTTTCACCTGGCTGGCGTCGGTGCCGTTTTCTTCGTGGTGGCCATTGGCAGAGGCCGGTTCCTCGGCAATTCCGCCAGCATTGGCCTCTTCTTCCACGATATCCATGTTGGTGTCGGGACTGGCAGATTCGCCAACAACAACACTGCTATGGCTGGCGCTCGCCGAACCCTCTGCGGTGCTGGCTTGGTCCAAATCTTTCTCTTCTGACATGTCGTGTTGCGGCGGGGGAGCTGTTCCGGGTGTCCGCTATAACTAATTCTGGGCCAGACTTGTAACTAACCTTGATGGTTTACGGAAAAAAAAAGTACTAACCCCAAGATTATCTAGAACGGAAAAAGTCAAACCAAAGCAAAAAAAAAAAAAATATAGGCGTAAAATAAAATTAAAAAGAAATAGCCAACTGACAATGAAAAGCGACAACTGACAATTCTGGGAAACGTCACCGCCAGGAACGGAGAATTGCCCGGAACTGTTCTGGCGAGACGAGCTGAGCCAGCAGTCCCCGGTAAGCATCACACGCCGCTACTCGCTGCCGGTGCCCTGCCTTTCCCGCATGCTGCTGGAAGTGTGCCTAAGCCAGTTGTTTATGCGCCCTGCACACGCCGATATGCTTGTTTAATTGAAATCTGCAAAGAAACCAAACTGCAAAAAAAGAGGGGAGGGTCGAGGCCCGTGCACCAGGCTTTATGACTCTTTGTTTAAGAGTGGTGATGCAAAAGAACATGCCGCCAGTTTCTTCTTAGTGCCAGTAATGTCCTTGTTGGTCCCCGACAGAGTCGACCAGGCAGTGGCGCACGGCGACCTCGACCAGGACGAGGCATATCGCGCCAAAATGGCCCAGCTACAGGCGCTGGAGCCGAGCCAGTTCCGATGGCATTTCGCCAGTGTTCCCGGCTATTTCTTCCAAGCCGACGAGGAGACCGACGACATGAAGTTCAACTACGCGCTCGAGGACTTTGGAATCAAGAAGCCCTGGCACCAGATAGTCGACGAAATCGACCGGTTGAACCAGTCCTGTGGGCCCAATGAGTGCTACAAAGTGTTCTTTCTCGCTCGCCATGGACAGGGCTTCCACAACATTGCCAGCGCCAAGTACCCGCGGGACCAGTGGATGGCCAAGTGGCGGTTCATAGGCACCGATGGCGAGATCGTGTGGGGCCCCGATCCCGAATTGACCCAGTTGGGCCGGGACCAGGCCGCTGAAAACAATCAGCTCTGGCTCGACCAGTTGTCAAAAGGGGCCCCTCTCCCTTCAGCATTCTACGTGTCACCGTTGAAAAGATCCTGCGACACCTTGGCCATCACCTGGGACTCAATCGACATCCCACCGCCTTTGGTCACCGAAGACGTGCGTGAGACAATCGGGATCCACTTGTGCCACAAGCGCTCCACCAAGGCCCAAATCAGCGGCAGCTTTCCTGGTTTTCAGTTCGAACCGTCGTTTGCAGAGGCTGACGATCTTTTCGACAAAGACTACGCCGTGACGAAAGAACAGCTACACGAACAGTTCGTCAGGGCCAATCGGTTTTTGCAGAAAGTGTTTGAGGCCTCCTGGCACACAGATCAGGTCGACAAAACGGCCGCCCGCCAGTCCAGCTTCATCAACGTGACTTCCCACGCCGGAGTCATCCGGGCTTTTGTGGCCGTCACGGGCCACCGAAAGTTTACCGTGTGCACCGGTGGCCAGTTGCCGTTGGTTGTCAAAGGTGTTAGAACTTTATAGATTTTTTTCTGGTAACTTATTCGTCTATGCATTAAATGGGCTGTATATCTAGTATGGTTTGAACCGAATGTCTTTCTTCTTGCTTCTCTTCTCTGACTTTTCCTTCTTGTCTTTCTTGTCCTTTCTATCTTTCTTGTCCTTCTTGTCCTTCTTGTCCTTCTTGTCTTTCCTGTCTTTCTTGTCTTTCTTGTCGCTTTTTGGCTCTATGTGCGTCCCACTTCCAATGCCACCAGTACTGGTGACAGGCGAGTAAGGCAACTCCCAAGCCTGGATCCGGCCGTCTTCACCACATGTCAACGCATTGTTGGTGCCAGGAACAACCATGAAGTCCCTGACAACTTCTTCTCCGTGGGCGCCCGGGAACGCAATCGACTTGCTTATTTCGAAACTCTCCTCCATGGCGTTAAAGGGGGACAAGGTGAGTCTCTGTTTTGAGTTGGCACCATAGGTGACAAAACCTTGTGGGTTTACGTCAATGACGTACTCGCAGTCGGCCCATTGGGCTCGGACGTCACCAAAATCACGGGGCGCTGGTTCCTCTATTTCCTCGTAGTTGGTGTTATTCAATTCGTAGAATGCAAGGGTCTCCATGTGTGAAAGCACCGATATTCTGTTGTCCCTGGTGAAATGGCAGGTGTGAATGGATGCAAAGTTGATGACTTGGTGGAGAGCGTCATCCTCGTCTGGCTCGTTAAGATCGTAGACATTGACGTAGCCGTCAGTCGACCCGGACATCAAATACTGGTGGTTTGTCGGGTGGAACTCAATGTGGGTAATGTCATCGTGGTGGGAATCAACAAACGAGCGAACCACGTTTTCCGGCTTCCGCAAGTCCCAGAGGTGCAACTCGGCATCAACACCAACTAGCTCGGTACCCCCAGCCAACAAGCTGCCGCTGGCAGAGAAGCCAATTGACAAGAAGTTGGACTTCTTTTCGTTGGTGAAGGAGTGCACGGGAGTCTGAGAAGAAGTTCTTAAGTCCCATACCTTGAGGCCGTCGGTGGCAGCCGAGGCTAGCGACGTGTCGCCGATTTTCTCAATGGCATTGATGCTGGACTCGTGTGCTCTGGGTATGGATAATGTGGGTGCACTATGGAACTGCTGGGACGAGTACAAGTCGATTCCGCCTCTGCTGTTAGACGCGGCAAACAGGCCGAGGCTTGGAAAATGCCGAAGATTGAGTACCCAGGTGTCCTTGTCTTTCGAATGCCATGTGTACAAGCTTTTGGCACTCATTCTGATGCTATGTATAGGTAGTATGTCTCGTTTTCATAGACTTTATCTGGTTTTTCATGCCATCGCACTAATTTTTTTTTTTTTTTCTCACACTTGTTTATTCTTTGATAACTGCTGGTTCAGTCTACCAAATCTTTTCTTCCACCACCCGCTTCACGCCACAGAAGACGACCGAGTCCATAAGTCGTACCTGATACAAAGCCACCTTGTCTGGCCCCGTCTGCAATCCACAATTTTCCGGCCAAACGAAGAGGACACGTTATAGATCATGAGTAGTATCGTCAAGAAGTCTTCCCTTTTCACTCCCAAAGTGAAGAAGAATGTGGCGAGGAAAAAGACTCCATCCAAGGCCCAGACGCCCCAGTCGCCGCCTCCTAGTCAAGGTCTTGCTGAATTGCAAGAGGCCGCTTCTCCTGCTGCTGTTTCCAGCATCACGCCCCACCCATCACAGACCCAGAAACCGGCATTTAAATTCTCGCTTAACGACGCACAGGAACTCCAGAGACTACCAGAAAAGGACGATATTGACCCTAAGGACACTTCGAGTGGACCAAAAGGCGAATCGGGGGTCGAATCAGAGCTCGGGGATGATTTGTTCAAGAAGCCTCATGACTCCAAACTCTCAATCTCTTCAAGAAGAAGATCTTCGGTCGCTCCTAGCCAGAGACGTTTGAGTGGAATTTCTCAGGTGATAAGACCTAGATCAGACTCTATCGCCGTCAGTGACGATGCCGAACCTATCAAGATAGGGATTCCAACCGGAAAGCCTGCTAAAAGAAGACGTTCCTCTTTGGCCCCCAGTGCCAGAAAAAGACTCTCAGTCGGTCTGGATAGACTGCCCTCTGTCATAAAGCTCCCCGTCGATACACCTCCAGCTCCAGCCTCTGAAAGGCTTCCTTCACCTCCGGTAGATGGAGAAGTTGTCTACAGTGCTGACCATGAGTTCGATACTCCGTTACCAGAATTGGACAGCGATGAAATATATGTCGTTGGTATTGATCCCAAGACCAAGAAGCTCAGAAAGTTCAGAAGACGCACGGAAGCGAACAAAGACGAAGTTCCAGACAAGTCCGACAAAACCTATGTCCCAGTGGCTCCAGAAAACTTGGAGAGAAGAATCACCAGTATCAAACAACTTCCTAAAACCGTTAGTGGATTGACAGACTCTAAGTTGTTCTCCAAAGTTGCAATCCTGGCTAGCTCCTTAACCATGGCCGAGTTATGTAAGCCCACTTTGCCGATCGGATTGTTGAGCAGCGACTTCGACAAAGCTCAAGAGGCACAGGACATCATCAGATCCAAGCGCCAGAGAAGAACCGAAGCCAGATTGAGGGCTAGAAATGACCGCACATCAGTGGAAGCTGCCACCGACGAAGCAAGTCATGCTGACCATGAACATCAGAAAAAACAATTGGCCAAAGCCAAGCAGTCGCTTGACGAATTGATGAACGCCGAGGATGAAGAGATGTCAAGGACAAATCTTCAGCTTAACATTCTGGGGGGTAAAATCGGGGTTGACGAAGAGTCCATGCGGGTCAACAAACACGCAAACATTCTGACCAATCGTGGTGAAGTGCATGAACAGAATCCTTTTGAAAACCCCGTCAATTCTTCTACGTACTCGAAGAGGGGTCATACAGACAAGTGGACTGGTGACGAATTGGCCAAGTTCTACAACGCCTTGAGTGTCTGGGGAACTAATTTTACGTTTATTGCCCAGTTGTTCCCTTACAGAACCAGGAAGCAGATTAAGTCCAAGTTCAACCTCGAGGAAAAGAAATATCCCGAGATCATAGAATTGGCTTTGAAGAGAAAGCTTCCTGCTAACTTTGAGAGTTTCTGTCAGGAGTCGAACAGCAAAATCGATACAATGGATAATTACGAAGAGCAGTTGAAGCAGATCAGAATGGAACACGATGAGCACATGAAGGAGATCATTGCAGAGAAGGAGAAGGCCATCAAGGCCGACAGAGAAAAGGGGAAGAGAATTGAATTGAAGAAGAGAACCGGTGGTGAGCAAACTCGTAAAGAGAGAATGGCTCAATTACGTGAAAGAGAGCAGGTCATTGGTTCTCTTGACGATGTCAAAAAACACAGAGAAGAGAAGGTGGAAAGCTAGGTATATTACAGTATTCATTTCTTTAGTTGTCTTAATATATGTATAAATAATTGTTCTTATCCAGTTGAGGCGTATTCGCAGCCGCTCAGAACGAAGCGGCCAAAATGTTTTGATGTTATATCACGTGCCAACGCCTATGACTCGGATTTGGCTTTTCTGACCTGGTTTTTTCTTCCTTTTTCCACCAAACTTAAATCAACGTGTTAAAACTGTTAAGTGTACTTTCGTTACCACCAGGCTCCACTCTTTCCAAGCTCTGACCGTGAACAGAGATTCAAACGCCGCCGGCAAAAAAATTCAACAAATGTATTTGAGCATTATTTTGACATGTCCTCCGCAAAAGACTATATACTAGATATTCATCCAAGACAGGGGAATGGCAGCATTGTCAAGTTCACAGTGAGGCCCCGACCCGGAATTTACACCAAACATATTAGATTTCCGTTGATACTTCTATTGGCTGCCACATTGGTGGTCCATTTTGCATTCATATATCGTTTCAAGGACACCCATGAGATGATTATGACACAATTCAGCCAGCGGGTGAGCCGCTGCCTTGTTGGGAACAACTTTACCCAGCTACCGTCATTCTCTTTGGCTCTGACCCTCTCTGGGGTCAACGTGTCTCTAATTGACAATGCCGGGAACATCAGTCTAGTCGACTTACTTAGTCACAGTATGATCCCCATAATGTTGGTTGCAGCAATGGTTTTAGCATATGCCAAGCAGGAGCCTGAGGACACGATGACCGTCATCAAGGACTTGGGAATCCAGTTGCACTCTGAGCTGGGCTGGAGGTTGTTGCGCAGCAAACGAAGCAACAAGAACTTCATACCTTTGTCTGATATCATTGATCTCGTTGTGCACGACGGTTTTTATGGTTACGGGCAAGTGATCTTCTACATGTGTATTTTGACACGTACCAAAGACACCAGGACCCTGGAAGCCCGCCAGGCACTCGATGAGAAGGCAAGTGCCATAAAAGTGGTGTTCCCTCAATTGTTACCTCGGAAGGATATCCTCCTACAAGTTTTAAAAGAAAGCAGACTGGTTTTGTTTGGACAAAATAGATACTGGCGACGGGTTCCCGGTCATGGCCTTCGAGCCTGCAAAGACGAGTGAAAAGGATGTTTCTCTATAACCGTATTATTTATTTCAATATTTATCTAGATAGAATAAGCGAGTGAAATATCGAATTTATAATTGACCCAAGTAACCTAATTCCTTAAACAAGTGAGAGAAGTGCTTCTTCTCAGCGACTGAAGCGAGCCCGACGCAAGCCAAAAGCGAGCCGGTGGCACTCAATAGCATTTTCAGGCTGGTGGATGGTGCAACGCCCATGTCGTTACCGACAGTGCTGTAAGTCAAATATTGGCGACCAACTTGGCGCTTCAAAAGGGCTTTGACCGATTGTCTGACTAGCATGGAAGACAACATGAAGTATGTGAATAGCGAGTATGTGTAATGTGTAATAAGCGATGAGTGACTAATGAGTCAAGGTGGGAAATAACGGTATTTATACTGCCAGGGTGGGCGACAGGTGATTCATTTCCGAATTTGGCATCGCAAGCGATGTCCTCCGAATCCTACTCAGAAAGCAGCAGCACTTTCACCAAACTTTCGGGGAAAACTATGGTTCGGCCCCTGTAACTACACTAGCCACGCCACAATGTCCAACCTTGCTTCCTAGGCCGGTGCTTTGTGGTGGACTCGATCGCTCCGTGCCCGGCGGCAGCTGCAAAAAAGGAGGAGCCAGAAAACGACATCATCTGATGTCAGTTGCGAATTACGACCCGTGCACCACGCGCCCATCCACTCCGGCCAAAGCAGGTGATTTCTGTAATTCCGATATTGTCCTTGAAGTGGCCCGACCAGCGGGCAATTTTCTGCATATCCAGGGCATTGGGACAATTACAATCGAGGGCTTGAGGGAACAGCAGGTGAGGTGTTTACGAACGGCATGCCTCGGGCTCGGCCGCAGGACCAATTCGGCACTGACTAGCCCAGTAGTGTATCGAGCGGGAAGCGGAGAACGAACCGCCAAATAACCTTCGTCTACACGCAAGAATCAGACTCAACTTGCAATTTTGGACGCGTTTCTTTCTTGCGAACTGGTTTCCAGCGTTTGTTTTCCAGCAAATGGCATCGTTAAAATAGAAATCGATGTGCAGCATTGTATTTTTGGCCCAGTTTTGTGTAAGCGCGCTTTGTTAATCAGAAATTATTGTTCCCTGCCAGTCCAATGTTTTATTTTGCAGTGCTGATGTATAAAATAGAACTGTTAGCCGGCGGGTACTTGGCTTAGTCTGCCACCCGCCCCAGCAGGCACCAAGTCAGTGCCAGTGGCCGCAAAGCAGCTGTTCTCCTCTGTCGTTTTGGACAGACATCGAACCGGCGGGATCGACGGTTTTTCCTAGTTAAGCTCGCTTCCTGTTTGGCGTGTAAATTATACTAGTTGTTTTAAATTTTTTTAGTGCTTTTTGTGTGTAGAGACACGTAAAAAGATAGCCACTCACTAACAGAAGTAAAAAAAAAAAATCCAAAAAAAAAAACAAAAAGCAACAAAGCCCTACCAAAACAAGGGACAAAGAGGCCACTTACTGGATTTGGCTATATTTTTTCTTGTTTGGTATAAACGCTTTTAAATCAAATAATTGTATTCCGTCATGTTAGCGTATGTGTAGTAATTTTTACTGCAGTTCCGTCCTGTGTCTTGTGTCCTCTACAAGTAATTTTTTTTTTTCTTTCTATTCATCTTCCTTTTTGACCAAACCCGACTGTTATTTTGATTTCGATTTTTAGTTTTAATTTTCGATTGATTCAAGCCGGATACTTTTTTTTTTAAGTATTCAACTAATTTATTCTTCCTTATAATTCAAGTGTCATCAATCATTTCAACCTTATGATTCTTTTGTGATCAATCCATTAAAGTTCGATCATCTTTGAATGCTCGTGTAAATTACTGTTCAATTATATTCCCTTCCCTTTTTTTGATTTCGACTTCGACTTCGATTTCGATTTCGATTTGATTTTTGATCACCTCCACTTCCATTTCCTTTCTAAAGTTGTATTTTTTTTTCTTTCTTTGTCAAGTCGTCCATTCATTTACCTTCGTTTTCCAACTGCTAAGTCACTCCTTTCCCCATTTCCTGCTTCAACTCACTTGATTATACCTATTAATAATGAGTAATTCAGCAGTCCCCAACAATTCCGCAATTGGAGGTTCGTCGGGCCAACCCTCTACTTCCCCATTCAACTTTCACCCGGATAACCATGACTCCATAGACAGCTTTCAATCTGCAAGGAACTCAGCCTCCCCTAGCTCGAGACCAATTCTACATTCACGAAGTCATAGTCATCACAACCCTTCCACCCCTGGCATAGGTCCAAAACACCACTACCGCCCTATTGCCTCGAATGCAAACAACCCTACTAATTGGACTGCCTTGATTCCCCCGATGCCTGCTGTCCCCAAAGCTGCGTACAAATCAGAGTTTCAAGCCGACACCCCGCCCACTCAAAGATCATCATCCGACAGTCCGGTTCAACACCGCCCGCCTCACTTACCTCTCATGAACACTCGTTATGAATCTAACTCGGCAAATGCCACGATGTCTCATGTACCCAGTCTACAGAACAGCAGCATGACGTTGAGTAACAGTACAAATAGTAAAGATGCATTCAATGGGCCTGGCTCTTCTTCGCCACAGCTCCTCACCAAGCCAAATCAAAGGCATTCGATAGCTGTGTCACCTGTGGCCTCAAGAAATAACCTTTTGGATGAAGTACCAATACAGCCCATTCCACCACAATCGCAGAATGTGGGTGCCTCTTACCCTTATTCAAATCCCTATGCCTACACTTCTTCTCAGAAACAGATACCTTATAACCCAGCATTAAGTTCACCTCCAAAGCAGATAACCCCGTTTGCCCCTACTACTTCCATACCCCCAACCTCTCAACCGTACCATGCATCTAACCCACCCATGAATAAAGACAAGCCGCCATTTCCAACGTCTAATCAGTCTTCTAGAGCAGTGCCGCAAGTATCAAACAGTCTGATACAGCCAAAGAAGAGCGTGAGAAAGAAAAAGAAGATATGTAATGATTGTGGATTGGAAATCACAGGCCAATTTGTGAGAGCCCTCTCCAATGCCTACCATGTTGACTGTTTCCGTTGTAACGAATGTGGCAAGCAATGTTCATCCAAGTTTTTCCCCTACGAAATGACCGATCCTGTCAGCGGGGCATCTTATAAAGTGGCCCTCTGTGAATATGACTACTTCAAGAAGTTGGATTTGATTTGCTTCAATTGCAACAATGCATTAAGAGGCCCCTACATCACGGCTTTGGGAAACAAGTATCACTTGGAGCATTTCAGATGCGCCGTATGTGAGAAGGTGTTCGAGTCAGACGAAAGCTATTATGAGCATGAAGGTAACATCTACTGTCATTACCATTACTCGAAGCTTTACGCGTCACACTGTGAAGGCTGTAAGTCTTCAATTGTCAAGCAGTTTGTTGAGTTGTTCAGAGGTGGCAGAAACCAACAATGGCATCCAGAATGTTATATGGTCCATAAATTCTGGAACGTTTGTATTACCGCTGATTCCGTTGGATTAGAACGTCTGTTTAACATCAAAAGCTTCGAGGCTTTAAGTCTACAAGAAAACAGTATAGACCCAATTGTCTTGTTGGCTATCGAAGAGCAGATTGAAAATACAGTGATGAATTGTTGGTTAACGCTCTCCGGGTATGAGGAGAATAGTGCATCTTGCATTTCTGACATGTTGCTCAATGCTTGTACCGGTAATCAAGCAAGTGGTTTGGCTGCAACTGGGAAGTTGATTTCAAATGTTGAAGTTTTGTTCAATGCAATTGATATAACTCAAAACACCTGCATCATAATCAACAGAGAGAAAGGAATACAGGATCGAAGTTTTGAGACAAGGAATGATTCTACTACCTCAATCGATATTCAGGACATCTTTCAGCCGTTAAGAAAAGAGCCAAGAAACATTTCTGGTAAAATTATGAGCTATCTAGCCATATTAAGAAAATCGGGACAAATATCATCTTCTGGAAGCCTTTCTGCGGAGCTTCTATCTGTCATAACAGGATGTGCACATTATCTTAAGTTGTTGATCAGAATTGGCTTGAACAATGCGTTGAAAATAAACAAGATACGTGGAACCACTGATGCAACCGACCGGTTTTTATACGCAACTAAGAACTACGAAGCTCTTTTGTCGGACCCACTTCTTTTGGACAAGCGGTTAAGCATACCAGCGAATGCCACTGATGCATGTGCCGCATGTCTGAAGAGCATAGAAAAAGCCTGTGTCAAATATGGTAACATGAGATGGCACATCAAATGTTTCGAATGCACCAATTGCAGAAATGGCATTTCTGGTTTAGATCCTGCAACTTCGATCTCAAAATTTGTTTACAATAGGAAGAAAGCTGCCATACTATGTGACAAGTGTTCAAGAAGTGACCTTGACGCTATGCCAGTATTTGAGTACTCTAGCGACTTATCTCAGTTGATCTATTTGTTGAAGATCGCATTGTTCCGTTCTAAGTCCGTCATGATCTCAGAGAATGGTACACCCAGAATAACTTCCAAACAACTTAAACCAGACACCATACCGGAAAACAGGGGTGCATTATCAGAATCAAGAGAGGCTGAACAAGCATTAACTGATGATTACTCCAAGACTTTGAATGACGTTACCAGATTGAGAAGCAAGAGACAAAGTCAAAAATTGTCTAATTCAATTAAGAAGAATGCGAGAAAGTCTGTTATCATCGAGGCTCCGGAAGCAGACAAAGCGAAGGAGGAAGTTACAAATGAAGAAGGCTTTGCTGATGATAGTGAAATCATTCTTGAAGAAGGCTCCAGACCGGTGCAAAGCAGAAAGTCATCCCACATGTCTTTCACTCCTAACGAGCAAGAAGACGATACTTTCAAGGTCAAGCCACAATTTAACAAGACATTAAAGATAAGAGATGAGCCGCAAAGGCAGTTAACGAACAGTCATCTTGATAGGACTTCTGATCTATTGAAGAATGAAAAGTCATTGACTTTGGACGATATTCCTAGAATTGTCGCTGCTGAACAGGCTAGGGAGCAGAGACCCAACGCATTTAAACACCATAACTCCCTCTATTCCAGAAACAAGCCTATGCAGCCACTCAAGACCGTCGCTGCTGCTAGTGGTGGAAAATCACCAACTACTACTGATGATAAAGGTAATGTTGTCCCTTCTGCTGTTGACAACTCGTTCAGCAAGAAGTCCAAGTATTATTCAGAACTCAGCAAGAACGAGCATTTCATTTTGAGACATATTGCGGTCGAAGCATTGATCGAACTCTTCCCCAACCGTTATAGCAAAGAACAATTGCTTGGCTTAGTCCAACTGAACAAAAAATCAACCGGTAATTTCTGGGATAAGTTCAAGTTTGGCGGTGAGCAGAAGGGCAAGAATTCTGGTGTTTTCGGCATAGACCTTCAAGACTTGACTCATAAGTATGGCGTTGACTCAGACTTGGGCGTTGGCCCATCTAAGGTCCGCATCCCTATTGTTGTCGATGATGTGATTAATGCTTTGCGCCAGAAAGATATGTCTGTGGAAGGTATCTTTCGTTTGAACGGTAATATCAAGAAATTAAGAGAATTGACGGAACAGATCAATAAGAATCCACTCAAGTCGCCCGATTTCTCGAGTCAGACTGCGGTTCAATTGGCTGCATTGATGAAGAAATGGATGAGAGAGTTGCCTAATCCCTTGCTTACGTTTGGATTATACGACTTATGGATTTCGTCCCAACGGGAGAAGGACCCTGTTTTACAAAAGCGGGTATTGCATTTGACCTACTGTATGTTACCCAGAAGTCATCGGAACTTGGTCGAAGTTCTTTTGTATTTCTTTAGCTGGGTAGCCTCATTTGCTGAAATCGATGAAGAGACGGGTTCTAAGATGGACATCCATAATTTGGCAACGGTCATTTCACCTAACATATTATACTCGAAGCAGTCTGTTGGTGCAGAAACTCCACAATCGGGAGAGACGTACTTCCTTGGTATCGAGGTGTTGAACCAGTTAATTGAGATCCATGAAGAATTGAGCATGATTCCTCCCGATTTGCTCCAATTCTTTGAAAAGGGGAACTTTGGTTCCCTTGCCAGCTCCAAGAGTGAGAATAACTTGTCTTCTAAGGACGTTATCAGTAAGATAGACAAACTTGTCAAAGAGAACCCTCAGTCGTTCTCCAACTTTGAAATCAAAGTGGAGGCTGACGATATGGTTCAGCAATCAAACACAGTTAGAAGAGGACATTCGAAAGTCCATAATGAGTCGCATGGTGAAACCAGTGATGTATAATATATAGGTCTACGTATATAATCAACACTGCTGAAAATTATCACTTGCGTGCTGTAATTGAAAATGAGCTTCACCAGTCATTGACAGCCTTTTTTTTTTTTTTCTGTCATTATCACAATTATGGCGAAATCTCATTTTTTCGGGACTCGATCATTAAATTTTGACCTCACAACTACTAGCTTAACATCGTATATCCTCATAAAAATGGCACTTACTGCTGACTCGCTCAAGGAATTAATAGAGTCAAAGCTCAGTGCACCACTAGTCCAGGTGGAGGACATGTCTGGAGGCTGTGGACAAGCATTTGCTGTGGTCATAGTGTCGCCCATATTCCAAGGAAAGAACAAGCTTATGAGACACCGATTGGTCAATAATGCATTGAAAGAAGAAATAGCTTCGATACATGCTTTTACGCAGAAAGGCTTCACCCCCGACGAGTGGATTGCTCAAGGCGGGTCCCTCTAAATGACTTTAACAAATGACCAAGCATTCCCCTTATTTATACAACGGCGATTTAACAGTTACCACAATACGTATCGCTGACTAATATACACCAGGCACCACTGATTTTGTAAGAAACACCCCCGTCGTTCCTAAGGTATCCCTACAACTTCGCTATACTGAAGAGTGTGTCACTACTCCATGTAGCCCGTTAGACGGCCGTTGGCGAACACTTCCCGGCGTTTGAAACAGGTTTGGATTGTGAGTTTTTTATCCTTTCACCGTGGATTTTTCATCGGGCCGATGTCTACACAATCCATGTGAGACCTGTTGTCACCTTTGAACTATTTTGTGTGAAGACGTCATTAGTTACAGCGGATATGGAATCTAGCTGTGAGTCCTTTTCTCTTATAACCCAGACTTCAAATCATAAGAAAAGGTCAAAGGCGTGATTTCTCTCGGATCTTAAAGCAGTGAGATGTGCTTATCTGCCATTGAAGCTTTTGACTCGTCGAGACTTGGCTGTAGCTGACTAATGATACCGGGTTCTCGATAAAAGCCTGCTCCTAATGAGACGCTTCCCGAGATTCCTGCCTGATTTCAGCTTACTTATTTCTCTTAGTTACTGCCATGTCGTTATGCACACAGCTTCAAAGCGAGAAGTTTTGCAGTAATTTCTATTATTACCTTGGTCTATGAGGCGTGATTGGGCCTCATTCTGTGCCTGGAAGCTGTTCAGTACCTATCTCAATGTCTCACAATAAAGCAGTATGGGCAGCCAAGTTCAGTGAATAAATGAGGTCTTGCTTGAATGTCTCATTAATTATACATATACCTATTCTCTCTGAAATACCCGTCACTGTTGCGGCTATCTTGGTCATCAGTAACAAATCTACATTTTTCGCAATTTTGGAAGAAAATCATGAAAAAGACGTTCTCAAAATTTTGCAACTCGAACTCTGAGTCTCATGTTCAAAAAAACATACATTTCTCAAAAACTTTTGGTTAAAACCAAAGACACCGACAATCTAATGACAACACACAGTTGGCGTCGGGGGTTTGTAAACTGATCGAGTTTGACTTAGGGAAGTGTCACAAACTTTGTTCGTTGTGCCTTTATGTGCGTTTTCGTATTGCAAGCAAGCAGGTATAATGAGCTCGCTAGGTCAGCGCTATTTGGACCGAAGGGCTTCTATAGTACACGGCTGACAGCTCAATTGACCAGCAAAGTAAACAGCCAACAGAACAGGAAATCACCGTTGCAGAGCAAAAGCCTTAGTAGTTCTCCTGAGCTGATTTGCATCAACAAGAATTTTCGATGTCCAAGTTGACCAATCACAAAGCGCATTTGGTTTAGTGGTAAAATCCAACGTTGCCATCGTTGGGCCCCCGGTTCGATTCCGGGAATGCGCATCTTTTTGCTCCTGTTTGCATTTACAAGGACTGGAAACCAGACAGAGACCAAAGTCCACGTTTGAACAACAAAGACGTAATTTTTGTTGTCGGAATAATCTTGTACTTCACTGTAATTGATTTCGCAACTTACGGAGCCGAATGTTGGAAATTCCGTATTGCGAGCACTACTTGGCTAGATAAGGAAGGGAACGAATAGCAGAAGGAGACCAGCTGACGGCATAGAAAGCATCAGTGAAGTCAGAAGAATGGCTAGCATGTATACAGGAGAGGTGTTAACGGCTGCAACCAATGCAAAAGAAACCTGGGGCTAAAAAGTGATTTTACCCTCAGGCTTGTCCGAGGGAAACTTGGGACCCCATTCTCATTGACCATATCACCGGCACTACCCTCATATATGAGTCGATAATACATTGACTGGCCCTCGAAATCAATAATACAAGATTAGATGTGAACTGACCAGACCAGCTATACCCTCATGCTTCTGATCAGGAATCTGTATAATTAGGCACCGTCGCAGTCCTCGGTATAGTTGGTATTGGCTGTCCATACTGAGCAAAGTATTCACAGACAATGAAAGCTCATCTACGAACACTCTAGTAGGCAATGCCGGGGTTGCCAACCGACGAAAAAAAACAAGAAAAAGGCGCATTTGGTTTAGTGGTAAAATCCAACGTTGCCATCGTTGGGCCCCCGGTTCGATTCCGGGAATGCGCATTTAATTTTTTTTTGATTTTTACTCTCAACTCGAAGAGGAGCTTTCTCCGCCCGAATAACTTGACCAAAAGTTACAAGAAAAAGCGCATTTGGTTTAGTGGTAAAATCCAACGTTGCCATCGTTGGGCCCCCGGTTCGATTCCGGGAATGCGCATTTCTTTTTACACTTTTTTGCCGTCTCGTATGAAGAAGCTATTCGTCCCCGTAGAGTCCAACTCTTCTCAGCTGTTTCACAATGAAACTTACGCTCAATGGAACGTGCTGGGTACCCGTAGCAATCGACTCCAGTTCGGTTCTGGCGTGCGGAATACTGGTGCAGGGTTTAAGTTTTTCGCTGTTGAAAAAAACTATCAAATAGCCAACCGCCTACAAAATGTCAAAGAACGCAATTAAATCGGTGGTCAATGCTGGTATGAATCATAGCACCGAAGGGGAAACGCCCTGAAGATTTACTAACATCGCAGTCCAAAAGTACTATCCCACCAAACTAGCTGACAAGACCTGGGACAACACCGGGTTGCTAGTAGATGCTAGCTGTGAAAGCATCACATCGGCAGCCAAAGTTTTGCTCACAGTCGACTTGACTCAATCGGTGGCGGATGAAGCCATTCTGCAGAAGGCCAGCTGTATAGTGGCGTACCACCCGTTCATATTTCGGGGACTCAAATCGATTACTCCTCAGGATCCTCAGCAAAAATCGCTTTTGAGGTTGATTCAGAACAACATCAGTGTATACTGCCCCCATACCGCTGTGGACAGCGCCAAAGGAGGTGTCAATGACTTTTTGGCGGACGGAATTGCTGAAGGATTCAACGAAATCTCGCGTGAGTGTCTCCAGCCGGACGCAAATGAAGAGGGCTGTGGCATGGGCCGCTTGATCACCCTAAGGGAACCAGTTTCTTTGAAAGATTTAGTCGGCAACGTCAAGAAGTCGCTCGGCTTAAACCACGTGCAAGTGGCTGAAGGTGCTCGAAACGATAAGATAAGCACCATAGCTATATGCGCTGGCTCTGGGGGATCGGTGTTCAGAGGCGTCGACGCCGACCTTTTCTACACCGGTGAGCTCTCGCACCACGAAGCGTTGTACTTCAAAGAAATCGGATCGTCTGTCATTGCTTGCAACCATTCCAACACAGAGCGGGCTTTCTTACAAGTGATCAAGCAACAGTTGGAGAGCGAGCTCCCCCAGATCGAAATCAGCGTCAGTAAGACCGACAAGGACCCCTTCGAAACCTGGTAATCGTCTATATAGGTTTATAGGTGTATCGTGGTCAGTGGTGAAATTGTCATCACGTGACCTCATCACAGATAATTTGTTACACCCGCATTATCGCAGTTTTTGGCATCGATTCGTAAGCGGCCCACTTGCAACTAATTAAAACGTCACACGGCTGCTGGTGGCTTACATATGTCACCCGGGGATTCTGTTAAGTGTATAATTACAGCAGGTCACATCGATCTTTACTTCAAGCTTTGAATGAACCCAACTTAGTCTTCGTTCTTTTCCTTTTTTTACCCCTCTGGCCTAAATTATCGGTTGCAGGGCCTGACAAAGCTCAATAATGATAACGGTCGCTCAAGAGCAAAAGGGGTTTCAGATCCACTGCATAGCGGGAGAAAGCGTCCCAAAGTACAACGTCAAGTCTACGGTTGTTCCTTGTTCTGGGACCGACTACGTCTTTCTATTTGGAGGTTTCGACGATAACGACAACCTAGATAGCAATGTCTACCTCTTGAACTTGAAGACCAACACGTGGGAAGTCGATCTGAAACATGTGGGTGTGTACCGAGAGGGACACCTGGCGGTTTACATAGGCCAAGGCAACATCTTGGTGTTTGGCGGGATCCCGTTCGATGAGTTCCCCGATGTCAGCCTGAATAATGGCGCCACGACTGGCACAGAAGGACTAGATGAAAGCGGGATTTTCAACAGGGACAGTCTAATGTTGATCTACAACATATACAGTCGAAAGTGGATCTCGGCACCGCAATCTTTGTTGCAGAATGCGCCGTCTCCTCGATCTCGTCACGGGTGCTGTCTTTCCCAGGACGGCTCCAAGGTTTACGTCAGTGGAGGCTTGGTGAACTCAACACCGCTCAATGACTTGTACTCGTACGACTTGCTAACCGGAGCGTGGACGGGCCCTATCGAGTTTGCCGCTCGGTTCGATCATTCTATTGCTGTTCACGACAACAAGCTATTTTCTTTTGGCGGGCTAGACAAAGATATGAACCATGTTACCAGCTCCATCACCTACTTCAACTTCAATGACCGGAGCATCGGAGAGGTGCTGCTTCTTCTGTATCCGGTGCACGATCTGAAGTTGTTTGAAATGGAAGAGGAGGACGATAACTCCAAGTTCCCCGGCAACAGTGAGTCGTTCATCCCCACCAACTCTGAACGGGTTTACCTAAACTCAGCCCTGGGGTCGAGTTTGGAGATAGAGGTGAGCCTTCCACTGTGGGGCTTTGAAAACAACCATAAAGATATCGCCATAGCATGCCACGATCTAAGCCAGTTCCAGTACATTCCTTTAGTCAACCTGAAAATCATCAACTCCAACTTGATGAACGTTGGAGACGATGGAGTCAATGGCCATGCCTGGAAACACACTTTCTCAAAGGACGGATATCTATATATCTTGGGTTACGAAAATGAAGTGAAGGAATCAACTGGTGTCGATTATACCAGAATGGATTCTTGTCTCTCATCTTTGTTGACCATTGATCTCAATAGTATCGGAGTGCCTGCTAGCTTCAGTTCTGGTAAGGTGGCGGATGGACTAAGTTTGTTGACTAGTGACTTCAAAAAGTTCTTGTTGTTGGAACAGTTCACCGACTTCGAGATTATTGCATATGGGAGTGACCAGACACGGGATGCATATAGTGCCGATGACTCAAGTGATATCGACGGGCTTGCTCTACAAAGCAATTACGACCTGTCATTATTCGACAGCATCAAGGTCCACAAGTCCATCCTCTTGGCGAGATGGCCACATTTCAGAAGAATGATAGAAAGTGGCATGTATGAAACTGTCAACAACCGTTTATTTATACCGGAGTCAAGCGTCACGGTCAAAGCATTGATCCACTACTTGTATACCGGGTCGCTTGAATTTGGCGACTACATCTCGTCGAGAGCGTTCACTATCGTGGACTATTCTTGTTTGTTAATATTGGCCAATTTATACGAATTGCCTGATCTCAGAGGTCAGACCCTTTTCCAACTATACAAACAGTTGAATGTGCTACTAACTAACGATGGACATCCCGACGAGAAAATCAATATCCTGTTGAAGATCTGGGCCAACTCGGTCACCTCCAATGAAAGTGTATTGGTGTCAAAGCTCTTAGAAATAATCAAGGCCAACTGGTCTTCAATCACCAGGTCCGAGGCGTTTGCAAACTTACCGAAGTCTCTCATTGTAAGGCTTTGCCAGGACTGCTCAATCGACTTTGCAGTCAATAAGAGCCCTACTCCTAACAAAGGTTTTTTCGACTCACCATCGTCTTCACCACATACTCCCTCCCATAATCTCCGCAGCCATCAGCTGAATTCCCCATTCTTAAGACAAAGCCACGACGACAACTCCCCCTTTTGATATAAGCAAAAAATTTTGAGCAGTATGGTGTCGAGTTACTTAATGTTAATGCATCATTCGTGTAAAATTCTTACATAGATATCATATATAAGCATGACTACCCGTATCAGGCGTCATTTTTTTTATCATCGTTATGTCCAAATACTTTGTCTAACCAGTTATGGACTTTATCAACAGCGCTCTCGAGCACTTCTTCAAACTCCTCATCCGCTTCGCCCACAGCGTCCTGAAGGTGGCCAACAATGTCATTTGAAGGTTTGGATGGCGCTTGCCCGTGCTGCAAAGTGAAATCGGTGGGTTTGGGGAGGTGTTCTGGCTTCAAGCTAGAAAGGGACTTCTCTTCCGATTTCAAGGATTCATAAGGATGTTCGTTGGTACTCACTGAAACAGTGGTAGGCGATACCCGGTAAGCTGGCTTCCTCCACAACAAGTCGTAGGTTGCGTCTTTGACGACATGGTCAACCTCATACGAAAGATCTGGGTATCCACGAGAGTCCGACCAGTCTTCAGGCAAAGCGTTCAGCTCCGTGAATAAGGTGCTGACCGAGCTGGCATCTCGGGTACCATTGTTCGGAGAAGGCTTGATGTTGAGAGTATCGCATAGCAAGTTGTAAACTTCAGTATTGGCAAACGGCCTGATTTTCTTATTATTCAGGGACGCTATTCTTTTATCGAAATAAGGCCCTGAACCCAAGAAAATAGCTCTCATCAATACCTCGGTGTTGTTGTAACCATGGACCCCCTTGGGCTTATAGTCGTTTCCATTGTCTTCGAATTGTTTGCGGGTAGTGATTGAGTAGCCAACGCTGGGGATAATCCAGATGGGGGCCAAGCGGTAGTTGAATTTGTGCTCATTGGCAGCTCCGCCAAAATTCCATTGTTTTGGAATATCCTCAATCTTGTAGAGGCTGTAATGGTTCTTAGTGTCACCCAAGCTCTTCAATTTTTCATCGATTTCATTGAACATGTCATCAACCAGGTACTTACCGTAAGGCCTTAAGCCAAACAAGGGCCACCCGTCTATGTGCTCAACTTTATCCAAGTCAACCACATCGTCCAAGAATAACAATCTGTCGTTGGACGTGGGGGCCATACCGTGATCACTAACGATAACCAAGTTAACAATGTCGCGTAGGTTACGATTCTTCAATTCCTTGGTGAACAAGTCCACGAAATCATCCACATAGGTCAATGCGTCGGTGAGGTTAGATCCGGAGATCCCAAACTTGTGCCCGAATTGGTCAATAGTCGGGACATACGTCAAAATGAGTTCGGGTCTCTTCTCGATATCGTCCCGGTCGATCCACTTCATCACCCTTCCCACTTTGGAGGAAAGGAGCTCTGAGCCGTTATATCTATCAACCTCTAAAGGCCCAGAGTCAATCCCAACTCCGGGCACCTCGCTCCCTGGCCACATGTGAACTGCTGAATTCACGCCTTGTTTGAACGCGGTCGTCCAGATGGGTTCACCGCCTTGCCAGAACTCAGGATCTAGCCCTCCAACTTTTGGGTTGGTGTTGACAAACTGTTTTTTGAGCACCGGGTCAAAAAACGTGTTGCCCACAATGCCGTGTTCCGAGGGATATAGGCCGGTAATCAAAGTCCAATGGTTGGGGAAAGTAGATGAAGGGAATGACGGAGTCATGTAAGGAGCGCCGAAGTCGTTCATCAACATGTTATGCAAAGTAGGGGTAACATATGGGTTTATGTAGTGAGGATGGAAACCATCCAAGGAGATGATGATGGTGGTGGGATGGAAAGCGTGAGTCGAGTTAGATAACACGATTTTGCTATTTTGATGCTGGGACAGCAGGGAGAAAGCGTCTGTGCCAGAAGGCGATGAAGTGGCCTTTTTCTTGACAAACATCACTATCACCAACACGAGGAGAGTGGTGAAGAAGCCTGCTATCACTTTATTGAGCTTCTGGTTGAGGCGCTTGATTTTGTAGTCTCGAATGTCGAAGATGAATCTGCTGGCAACCTCGTCGTCCTCGTCATCACTTATTTCAAAGTCCCGTGTGTTGTTCACCGGAGCGTAGTCTCTCCCCGGAGTATTAAAGTAGTTTCGAAGCTTGCCAAAGAAACCGGGTTCATTGGAATGTTCGTAGTCTAGACTGTTTATGAAATCGGTATTTTGGCGAGGATGCCTGTCTGAATCATTCTGCTCAGCGTATAGGATGTCATCGTCGCCATCGTCCAAGTCGGTGACGGGCACGTCTGCCGGATGGGTATTATAATTGACGGACATGTCGGTTGTTCAAGAATAAATAGTAGTATTTATAAAATGCCTCCACGTGAGTCGCGATATAAAACGAGCGCCATTCGTGAATCGGTTCATTTCAACCATATATATACATTACGTTACAATCTTTCCACGTTGTTCCTGTCGTGTCTACGAGATTTTTCTCGTGTCTGGTAGGCCTTCACACGAAGTTTCATTAGCTCGTCTGGCACCAAATCCTTCGGATTGAGAGACGCCTGGCACCCGTCAATCGGGCAGTTTCTGTGATTGCCCAAGCTTCGAAGGACGTGCTTGTTTTCGTAGACGTGCCCACAGCGAAGAGACTTGACGGGGAACTCGAAATAGTTCATGGAAATAGGGTCTCGAAGGGCTATTTTACCTCCTTCCACCTGGATGTCGTCGTCATTGGCCTCTTCCGGTAACGGGTCCTCAGGGTGGTCCAAAATGAGCGCTGCGTTCTTCACGAACGTGTACTCGGAGGAGCCATTCAAGGTCGTCTGTAATGAGTTGGAGACGAGGTGCTGCTGCTGGGACTCCTCGTAGTTTTTGATGAAAAGGTCGCCCACCTGGAGCTCGGTCGACTGTTGATAGTAAGGGAGCGAGTTCACCGACAAGTCGGGCTCCTGGGCCGCTCTCAAGCTGACTGCACCCTTGGTGTTGCTGATCGAGTTGACGAAGGTGGCGAAGTGGAACTTTTTTGTGAGGAGGCCCGCTAGGATCGTTGTCTGATTTTCAAAGAACTCGTGGTACTTGGCCGACTCCAATAAATGGGGCTGCGAGACAACAAAGTCGGCGTACCCTTTAGCGTTGTCAACCAACTCCTTGATGGCGACATCGACCGCCTTGCCGGCAGCGTCTGGAATGGCGGCGGTTCTCTCAAAGTCACGTACTAGTTTCGACTGTAACGGCACATAGCTGGGTAGCTGCTCAAACAACCGATTGGGATCGATGTCCTCTTGTTCTGCCGAGGCTGCTCTGGCAATCGAGCCCTCTGCTGATTCGTAGCCTTCGTTGTCGTCTGGCTGAAACTCACCATCTGAGCGGTCCGACATGCTCTTGTGAAAAAGGGTGGTTTGTAATAAGACGCGATTTCAAAATGTTGATGGAATTTATCATCGCAGCCAAAAATTGAGGTGCTGGGACTAACCCGGCAAATAAGGACATCTTTGGAGGCCTGAGCCAACCACCTCGAGACAAATGCCTTCAAGCTTGACAGCCCAACCACAATAAAAACAATTACATGCAAATCCTGTACTATAATACATTAAGAAATAAACTCATGAGCTATATATAAGATCCAGATCTAGTATGATTTAGAAAACATCACCGTGGTCAAACATGGCGTCAGCAACCTTGATGAACCCAGCAATGTTGGCACCCTTCAACAAGGAAGGCAAACCAGAAGCATCCTTTTCAGCAGAGAACTTGACGGCGGTGTCGTAACAGTTGTCGAAACAAGTGTACATGATGTCTTTCAATTTTTGGTCAACTTCTTCACGAGTCCAGGTAACTCTTTGCGAGTTTTGGGCCATTTCCAAACCAGAAACAGCAACACCACCAGCGTTGGCGGCTTTACCTGGAGCGTACCAGACGTTCTTGTTTCTGTTGGCTTCGAAGACGTCGATGGCTTCAGCAGTAGAACCCATGTTGGAGCCTTCAGCAATGTACTTGACACCGGCTTCAACCAAGGCCTTGGCTTCTTCACCAGACACTTCGTTTTGAGTGGCCGATGGCAATGCAACGTCAACTTGACCAACGTGGACCCATGGACGAGCACCAGCAATGTATTCAACCGAGTTTGAGCCGGAGAATGCAGAGGCAGAGTCCTTGATGATTTGTTCCAAAGTCTTGAACTTGATTTTAGCGTCAGCGATAGCTTCAACTTGTTTTGGAGTGATACCGTTCTTGGAGATGATGGCACCCTTGGAGTCAGACAAGGACACAACAGTACCGCCCAATTCGATGACTTTCAAAGCGGCGTATTGAGCAACGTTACCGGAACCAGAGATGGCGACTCTCTTACCCTTGAAAGATTCCTTACCGTTGGTGGCCTTTTCGATCATCTTTTCGACGTAGTAGACAACACCGTAACCAGTGGCTTCTGGTCTGATCAAAGAACCACCCCAGGTCAAACCTTTACCGGTCAAGATACCAGACCAGTTGTTTTGCATTTGCTTGTAGGCACCAAACAAGAAACCAACTTCACGAGCACCCACACCAATGTCACCGGCTGGGACGTCGGTGTCAGCACCAATGTATCTGGCCAATTGTCTCATGAAAGCAACACAGAATCTTCTGATTTCAGCGTCAGATCTGTTCTTTGGGTTGAAGTCACAACCACCCTTACCACCGCCCATGGAGAGGCCGGTCAAGGCGTTCTTGAAGATTTGTTCGAAACCCAAGAACTTGAGGATCGACAAGTTGACCGATGGGTGGAATCTCAAACCACCTTTGTATGGGCCCAAAGCCGAGTTGAATTGGACTCTGAAACCATTGTTGACTTCGATGTCACCTTTGTCGTTTTCCCAAGCAACTCTGAATTGGATGATTCTCTCTGGGATAGAAACAACTGGGATAACCTTCTTGTATTCTGGGTGTTGAGAGAAGAGAGTCGAATCCTCCAAAGCGGAGATCAATTCGTGGTGAGCTTGTTGAAATTCGGGTTCGTGAGGCAAAACCATTTTTGTTTAGAAGATAGTGGATAAGAAAGAAAAAAATCTGGCTATATCCGCCAGGAGATTCTCCACTATTTATACTAATTTTTATTCACTGTGAATCGGAGTCCGCCGCAAAAATTATGTCGATGCAACTGCCCGACAACGAGTCAGAAGAAGTTGCAAGAAATTGACTCTACCATACAAAAGTAAAAAAAAAAACGGGCCGCGACCTGCATGGATATTAATCTCTAACCAATGAAAGCGAAGAGGCTTCAAAAAGAAACTGGTGGGTGGACGAGAATGACTCGTTTTTGGCAGTTTTTTCTGGGGCAAAACCGAGGAAAATCACGATCTGGGCACTAGCACTAGGGCACACACTGGTGGCGGCCACAGTTATACCCACGGCCCAAAGTAAATCGGGGATAATCCACGATCATGGGCTCGCTCAGATATATTGGCAGTAGCTCATCGCCGGGCCTGAACCGGACTAATAACGCGCGAAACCTGCAAAAACGCCGGTCAACTCGACTGATTTCTCCGGTTTTGTCCTCGGCAAATGCAGGTTACAGTGCCAGATATTATCTTCTACCAATCATATTGAATCGTGTCTAAGACCATTTTCACTTGCCACTACCAACAGACCTAGTGGAATTTTTCACCCCAGGGGCCGATTCCGGAGCGAATATGATGTCACCGGGGCCGTTATTTGTTACAGATTCTGCGCTTGGGGGCGCTCGTATATCGCACCAATAATCTTTATTAGATCATGTCCCACCGGCCTAATCGTGCAGTCAACCTCAAGTGGTAATAATTCGCCCCAGGTTTGTCGCCGGGGCCAGTGAAAAAACTGGCGATTGTTCCGTTATCTTTTTCATCTATTGACCGGGCTGCATTGGGCAATTTTTTTCTTAGTCAAAGTGGTGCTTCGACTTTTTTCACATACGTCTACTCCGCAATATGCTAGTATCTTTATCCAATGAGAAGAACTAACCACTATTATATACATTTTTCGATTAGCTATTTACAGTTTGTCTTCCTCACTGAGCCTTACTTGCAATAGTTCCGGGTGTTTGTCAAGCAAGTTTGGTTCGTACACTCTCATCCGCCCGATCACTCTTTCGTCCACTTGCAACTCTTGCACCCATTCACTGCCCTTGTCTTTACCCTTTTCGACCCACTTTTTGGGCCAGTCCAATTCCTCCTCTTTGGCCATGTACTGGTCCTTGAATTCGAACTCCCGGTCCAAGTTGTGGATGATGGCAATCGTGCGTCTGCCGTAGTCTTCGGCAACTGTTCTCTTGGTAAAGTACCGGTAGATTTTCTGGGGAATGTTGAGAAACCCGAGCAAATTGGGCACGGGGTAAGCGTACACGGGCTGTTCAAAGAGAACCGGCACGTTTTTCTCGTTCAAAATCTTCTGACTGAAGTCGAGTTCGGGGGCAATGCTGGCATTGGCGTACTGCTCAGCTTTTATCCACGGCTTCTCCACCGGTGGCACCTTGTTGTCCTCATCGTCGTGATGTTCAAACGAATCATCCTGCTTGGTCTTGTCCTTCTCCTCTTGGCTCACCTCAGGAGTGTCTGCCCCGGCGGCGCTGACAGTCTCGGTGGCTTGAGCTTCATCAGTCTGTATCTCCGTGGTGGGCGCTTCAGCAGTTTGAGCCGCCTGGATCTCATTCTCGATGAGTGCTTGGGGTTTCTCTAATGGCCCCAATAATCCTTCGTGAACACCAGTGATGTACTCTTTGTAAGTACCTCTCCCAATGCAAATGACCCCTCCGGACTTGCTATAGTCCTCTGCATCATCCAGGTGAGTCTTGATGTCACCGAAAATGCGATAGAGACCCAACACATCCTTGGTGTTGTATAGTTCATGACGGCTCTTGATATCCTCTTCTTCTGAAGCGCTATTCTGACGAGGGTTCTCTTCAACCTCTTCTTTCTTTCCTTCAACCTTTGATCTTCTCAACTGTCTAATTTTTTCAGCCACTTGCGATCTGATGTCCCCCTGTCTGTTCTCGGTGTAAATGACATAGTCTATAGCAGCAGCGTTCAAGATCGGCTTGACGAATTTCCTGAAATGCTTCAATGACTCGTCCAAGAAGTCGTTGGGTGGTGGGGCAATGAAGATCGATAGTTTGCGAGGAATTCTATCGCTGCCGTAAACCTCTTGGCCCATGCTTTCCACCATCTTCATGTACTTCGAGCGAATCTGGTTCTGCTGCCATTTGTCATATGCTATTCCTCCACCTATACTGGCAAGCACCGACCAAAAGATCAACCAATTTCTCGAAGGTAGACCGATTCTGGGAATCCCCATCATTCTCAATGCTGGATTAGACCAGCCCTTCTTTACTTTTGGGGCGGCCTTCTCCGCCGCACCCGCAGTTTCACTCACTGGTTTCTTTTCCAGTTCGCCAGACATTGCTTAGTGTGGCAGGCCAGTCGATTAATTGCAGTTCTAACTGAAGTGACGGCTACTTTTTTTTTTCTAACAATTTTTTTCGAGTCGTGCGAAGGTGATAAATATTACTAGCTGTACTACTATATGGCTAAGGCAAAGTACTGTTGTCTTACCAGTATGTCCTAAATGACAGCCACGCTGCAGAAATGAAGATGTTTACTGTGAAACTGCAGGCGGTGCTCGTGTGCTGGCGAGAGTGGAAGAGCCAAAAATGTAACGGCGAAAAAAGATGCAATTTTGCAGTAATTCCTGGTATAAAGAAACCAACTCAGGGTTCCCTTATGTACTTTTCGAGTTCTGCTTTCAAGTCGTCGTGGCTGAGGTTCTTACCAATGAATACGAACTTATTCTCGTTGATCCCCTCCGCCAATTGGTTGCCTTTGACCACGTCGTATGTCTCTCTCACACCCTGGATAACTCTGACGTCCAAAACATCGCCTTTGCGGTTGACCATGATACCTTTTGTTCTGTGGATCTCCACCGGCTTGCCGTTCACTTTGTTTTCCCACAACACGTACTGTAAGAACGACTCCACCTGGTTGAACTTGTTCTCGTCGGTGAAAAAGGGACACGAGACGGTGATGGTCGATATTCTGTCGTCGTGGTACACAGATTCGTGAATATAGTTCAACGACTTCGACAACTTCTCGCTGTTGGCGTCGAACGCTTGCAAGTCCAAAATCTTGTCGAGATCAATGTCGCCGAACTGGGCGGTGTACACTGGAGAGGTGGCGTTGATTGCCAGAATTCGCCGGCTTATGGCGTCAAGCCGCTTCTCGTAGTCCGGCAGCTGTTCGATCTTGTCGACTTTGTTGATAATGATGGAGTCTGCCAACGCGATTTGCAAGTGTGCCGTGGTGATTCCTTGCTGGAGCTTCTCCTGCTCGTCTCTTATTTCCTCTTCGGTGAGGTCATCTTTATTGACGCTCTGTGCCTGCTTCAAGTGGTTGTTTTCGCGGTGCCAGTGGCCACCCACGTCATCGAGGCATTTGAGTATGTTGGTGCTGTCCACTACCGTCACCACCCCGTCAATGTAGACGTTAGAGGACAATCCTTCATCGAGCCAGAACATTTTCGCCACTGGTGCCGGATCGGCAATCCCGGTGGTCTCCAATAGGATGTAGTCGATTTTGCCTCTCGAGTTTTCGATCAAGTTCTCGATTGCCAACACCCCGTTGTCCTTGACCGTACAGCAAAGGCACCCGTTGCCCAAATCCAACCACTCTTGGACCGCTTGCTGTTTTTCGTCCTTGATGGTCACCGACTTCTCGATGGCCAGCGAGTCGCCAAACTCGTTGAGAATAATCGCTAGCCTCTTGTTGCTGTTCCGGCCGATTTGCTCCAACAAAGTGGATTTGCCCGAGCCAAGATACCCGGTGATGATGGTGACTGGTATCTTCTTATCTAGTTCGAGCGGTTCCTCTGATTTCTTTGGTAGTCCCCACACCTGCTTTTTGGGGAGCACTTTCGACAAGTCGTCTGGCAACTCGGTCACCAAATCAGGAATGTCGTCCATGGCAAAAGTTGATTGATAACAAGTCGTATATCTTAGCTGATAAAAATCAAGTAGCAAAAAAATACGAGTATAAAACTCTCGCACTTTTCTGTTTAAATCCATCTTCGTATGATCTATACTTTTTAGCTAATGAAGTTAATTGACGTGATTCTCTTCGTCATTGTGGGATACCACTTGGTGGTATCCCCCTACACAAAGGTGGAGGAGTCGTTCAACATCCAGGCGATTCACGACATTCTCAATTACGGCATGGCGCCGTTCCAAACGGTGTTGGAAAACTACGACCATATTCAGTTTTCAGGGTCTGTCCCCAGGACTTTCTTGGGCAGCTTGCTCATATCTGCCGGTGTTAAGGTTGTTGATTTCTTTGCTGGCTTGGCTGGAACGCCTCTCGTGGCCTCACAGTTGCAATTGAACGTCCAGTTTGTTGCTAGAGCAGTTTTGGGTTTGGCCAATGTGTTGTCGTTATTGGAGATCAGAAACGCCATCGACAAAGTGGCGTTCCGTGACAGACACCCATCAAGAAGAGGGAAAGTTGGCTTCTGGTTCATTGCGTTGACGCTCACTCAATTCCATATTTTGTACTACGCTACAAGAACTCTCCCCAACTTTATCGCATTGCCATTCACCAACCACGCGGTTGCAAGGATTCTTGTTGGCGACATGACGGGACTCGTCTGGTTTGGATTTACCGGCATTGTCCTCAGGCTAGAAGTTGGGCTTCTCGGCGGCTGTGTGGCGTTGGTGTCGGCACTCGTGTTCCGCCAGTCCAACTTGTTCCTTAACACTTGGATGCTTGTCGCCGGTACTGTGTTTGGATTAATCACTACTTTCGCCATCGACTCTTATTTCTGGGGCCACTCCACCGTCCCCGAGATCAAGTCTTTCGTGTTCAACGTGATCCACGGCAATTCGGCCGAGTGGGGGGTTGAGCCTTGGCAAGCTTATTTCTCAAGATACATCCCCAAGTTGTTCACTCCTCCTATAATTCCGATCCTTGCATTGTCGGGGTTGAGCAGTGACCCAACTGACGATGGAACCAAACCAAAGGAGAAGTTGGCCGAACACCCAGCCAAAAACTCACTTCGTATTCTTTTCGTCGCCTCGGTGTTGTTCGTGGTTGGTATGTCTTTCCAGCCCCACAAAGAATGGAGATTTATCATCTACACCGTGCCCGTGTTCTCGCTTCAGGCCGCCAATGGCCTTGCCAATATCCGGTTCAAATGGACCAAGTCGTTTGGCAACAAGCTTCTTTTCCTCATCATGATCCTGAACGCCGCGATCGCCATGTTCTTATCCTTGTTTATGGGATTCATTTCTAGCTACAATTACCCTGGCGGTGATGCCATTAGCTTCCTTAATCGTGAACTTTTGAAGCGCAACGAGTCTAACGTGGTGGTCCATATGGATGTTGCTGCCTGTATGACTGGGGTCAGCAAATTCACTCAACTTCACTCCCCCAACGTTACATTCAGCAAAGCCGAGACCAAAGATGAATTGACCGCGTTGAAAGATCAAATCAACTATTTGATAACTGAGGTCAACATCAACAAAGAACTAGGATTGTCTAAGGAAAATGACGATTTTGAATTGCTCCATACCTCCCCCATTTTCGAGAGCGTGACTGTTACACCCGTCATTTACTTGATTCAGCAACACTTGAAAGACCTGTCGACTCTCCCTGGTTTTGCAGTGACGATTCTTTCTGAGGCCGTGCATGGCAACTTCACCACGGCGTCTACGTTTTTAGACCTGTTGGTCGTGAGAAGCGACTTCCTCTACGTTTACCACAAGACTTCAAGCGATCCAAATATATTGGACAAATATATCAGCCTTCAAGGAGAAGATGAAGCCATACAGGAGGCAGCCGACGAGGTCGATTTGAAGGACATTGGCGATGACGTTAACGAGGAGATAGATGAAATCGAAAAGCTTTAATTAGCTGACATTTAATTATTATACATTAATATACATAAATTTGTCGTTAGGCATTAGTCAAAAATACCACCCGTGTCATTATTGTGATGGGCATTCATGCTGTTGATGAGTCTCTCTTTGAGTTTACCAGCGGGAGAGAATCGAGGTTCCCTGCTAGGCTCTGGAGGAATGAATATTGGAGTAATCTTGCGTAACTGTTTTGCATTATCAATCATCTGATCTTCGTCCTCCTCTAAATCCTCATTATCTCCCATGAGAGTGCTAGTCTCCTTTGAAGGAAAGTCGGCGGGTTCTGCAGAAGATCTCACGAGATCCTCAACTGAAGGCAGAACACCGGCCCGGCGAGAAATCCTGGAAACATCACGAGAAGAACCAGTGAAATCACTGGTGTCTTCATCCAGATCAGTCGAAGCTAGAATTGGTCGCACTGGTTTCTGTGAAGTGGCTGCAAAATTAGGCGCCTTCGGCGGGAGGGCCAGCCGGAAGGATGGGCGTGATTTAGGAGGTGAAAGACTCACTATTTTGGCGGTAGGATTATTCAAAGAAACCCTAGCACCTGCAGGGAGGAATGTCTGGGAAGTTTTAGTTGGAGTAGAATGGCCTTTGGCTCTACCAAAATGGGCTCGCAAGGACTCGAGTCTTGCATTCTTGACTCTCATGTTGGTTTCCCCCAACTTGGTAGGACTCACTTTCTTCGAGGCTCGTGAATATGGTGTGGTAGGAGACCGCGAAATTTGCAGCTTCAACGGCGTATACAAGTAACTCGAATCGGGTTCGGTAGGACCCAACGAGGACCTGTTGAATTTCATGGCCAACGGCGACAGATTACTCATGAAACTGCTATCTGAATCGACAGGCTCATCATTTTCCCCGGTTCTCTCTCTTGTTTTCTGAAGCCATAGTTCCAATATCTGTCTTGCTTTGACATGCTCCCACCTATCAATAAATAGATCACACGTTTGCTGGTTTCTTCTGATCTGCTTGATGTATTTCATCGACCATTTGGCAAGAATGTCCCTAGCCCTGATATACTCCTTTTGGCTCACGTGGTCATCGGCTATCTCGTTCAAGTACAGCACTTTAGTCACAAACTGATCGTACCAGATGAGGAGGAATTTCTTGCGCAAAAGATAGGCTGAAAACTCGTCCGACCTATGAGTCAATGACTGCAAATGCTGTGTCTTTTCTCTCCACTCCAAGAACACTTTTCTTTTAAGTTGAGAATTTCGATTGAAAATGGCAAGTTTCTTTTCGAGCATATCGCTTTTCTCGTGGACCTTATTATACTGACTGACCCAATGAGCAAGAACGGAGAACTTGAGACTCGGATTCAGGAAGTGTTTCTGGAAATGTAAAACTTTCTTCTGGGCGAGAATGTCAAATCTCTCACCGTATTCATACCTCCATTTCTGAAGATATGTGGCCAATGTGATTCTCTGTTCAAGATTGAACCTTCCTGCCTGGAACTGTTTTGCCGCAGCCTCATAATCACTGGTATAGTGGTGATGCACGGCGTTCATATGATTGAAGAACTTTCGCTGGAAATTCAAGTCGGCTATTTCTGGAAGCTTACATTTGTCTTCGAAGTTGAGAACCCATCTGCTCAATTGTCTCAGTAGAAGACGCTGTTGATCGAACGATTCTGCAACCATTTCACCGTCAGCTACCGAAGCTAGTTGGCTTTGCCAAACTTTGAAGAAGTTCTTCACGGTAGCAGAGTCACGTTTGTTCTTCAACAGTTTCGCCTTTCCAGCCATAATCCAGATTTTAAAATGGTGATCCAAACTATCTTCAGAGACACGGGCGGTGCCTTTCTTCGCTAACGTCTCCAATCTCCATTTCTTCAAGAACCTAGAGCCAAATTTTTGATGATAGAAATAACTGGCCAGGGTTCTGAATTCTTTACAATTCTGCCAATGACCAAACACATTTTCCTTGATTGCCAACTGCTTTTTAGCCACCACTGATTTGGACAACACTTGAAGTTGGAACTGCTTAGACCAAATGTTTTTGAAAAAATGGTGTTGTAAGCTGACAGCATTGAGTCCCTTCACCTGTTTTTCTGTTCTGGTGAGGGAGAGCTGCTGCTGCCATATCTTCATAAACTTTTTGGTAAGAAAGAAACGCTCCGATTTATTGAGTTCAAGAAGTTTTGTGCTTAAAACCGCACCCTCCACGCTGTTCATCTTGTTGTACCAAGACTTCCAGACGAAAGCTTTCAACCTCGAGTCGTCACGTTCAACGTTGACCAAGCGCAAGGATTCTGAGATCTCACTGAGAGCATCTGTGTCGTGCAACTTCTTGGTCCAAGTTTCCATTGTCTTAGTGGTGCTTCTGTTAGAATGAAAGGAGTCGGCAGTGACGTTCATATTCGAGGCATTTCTCGAGAGGAGCAGCCAGTAGCTAAAGTACTTTTTGACGTAAAATGAGTCTGCTGCGTTGTACATCTCTCCCAATTTGATGAGAAGTGGAAACCATTTGTCTTTGAGCAGCCTGACTTTAACTTGCTGCTTATAGTAGTCAGACGACACCGCTTCCAAATCTTTGAACCTGTGGTACTTCGTAAACCATTTCTTCAACAAACGTTTTTGCACCGCCTGTTCAGACTTTGGGGCGTACAAGTTTTGCAAGTTATACTCCAATTGTCCAAGGTACAAAATTTTGTAGTTCCATCGGGACACAAATTTCTTCTTGAGATTGAGGTTGACGAAGAACTCGTACACAGCGAGATTCATTAAAAGCGTGTGTTTGAAGCCAGTCTCTTCGCTGTTGTCAAGCAAAAACTGATGCTGCGCATGGAAAGAGTGTACGGTCTCCTTGATATCCAGATCACCCTCGGGCTCGTCGGCGTTTTCGAATTCGGTTATTGTATTCACCAAGGAAACGATGCGCTCGATGTATTCGATGTCGGCTCTTTCCGAGGCGTCTTGGAAATCATCGTAAACAAGGTGCATGTAGTGTTTGAAGACCAAGGGGAAGTTGGTGTCGAAATTTAGTTCAAACTCATTCAAGAGAGGAATGATATTCCTGAGACTGTAGAATAGGTTATTACGTTCATCTCTCAGGTAATCGACGAAAGAGAGGAAAGAGGATTCGTTGACATCCTTTGCTTGAGGTTCGGTCGTGAGCACTCTCGGAGTTGAGGGAGGGCGGTCTTGGGTGGATGGATGGTTGCCGATTTCAGGGAAGATTTCGAGTCTACTCAAGACCCTCTTCGTGGCGTCTTTGAAATGCACCGGGAGGAGGGAAGACGACGGCCGAGACTCGTCGATGAGGAAGCGGTAGAAGAAGTTTAGCTTGGACTCCTTGACCAGGAAGTCGTTGAGTTCGAGCAAGTCGGTGTTGTTGTGTTTTTTGTAGAACTTGACCATGAGCCGAATGTAGTCGGTGTAGTCCTTGAGGGGAAGAGAGGAGCTGACGCTGGCGTTCTTGAAGCTCGATATCTGGAGAAACACCTGATACAACCAGGCAAAGTTCGGGTCGGAGCAGTCGAAATTCAACGGGGCGGACGGAGCAGAGTCGGGCTTGTCGTAGCTGAATATGGTGTCTTCTTGAAGCGGAGTGGAGGACGGGCCCGGCTCAGGCACGCTGATGAAGCTGTCGAGGATTTCGACGATTTTCTCGGTTTCCTCGGCGCCAAACTCGAACCCCCGGTCCAAGTGGGACTTGAGGTTGTTGAAGTAGTCGATCTCGTACGCGAAGCACTTGTTTAGGTAACTGACGATGGCAGACTCAGAGTCGGCGTGGAGCTTGGAGAAGAACTCGATCAAGTCAGAGAACTTGACGAGAACAAGCGAGTACGAGTCCTTGAGCCGGACCGGCTTGCGGTCGTTGTTGTTGCGGTTGGACAAGATCTTGAGGAGCTGTGCGATCACGCCGGACCGGGACAACGGCTCCTCGGCCAAGCTGGACGACTGGATGAACTGGACGACGCTGGTGTTGTTGAACGGCGCGTGCGAGTGCTGCTCGTAGTAGTAGATGAACGAGAGCCGGCCGATTCCGGGGGCGGTGTGCGAGGCCTGGAGGTCCACTTGTTGGAACCGCTTGCCGTGGTAATTGAGTAGCTTGAGCACGTCCTGAATGGCGGCCTCGAGCCGGGCCTCGTACTCGGCCTCGGGCGCCGACGGCGGCAATAGATGGAGCGCGTGGAGCTCTCGGATCGTGTGGTGGAGGAGGTCTTCCATGCTAGCCCATAGTTGTTACGCGTTTGCAACTGAAGAGAATTGGAATGCGAAAACACAATGGAATAAAGAAATGAGAAGTGAGACAGCTGGGAGAAATGAGACAAATGAGAGCTGTGACACAGCTGTGAGAAATTGGAGAAATGAGACAAATGAAAGAAATGGGAGAATTGGGACAAATGGGACAAACATACAACTGGAGCAGTTGGGGGATGGAGCGGCGCTGTGCGGAGGGGGCTGCCGAGCCTGTGCGGCAGCCGGCGGGGCAGTGGGACGGCTCGCCCCAGCCTGGAACGAGACGGTACGGGCCGCGCCCCAGCTCGCGCGAGCCGCACCTCTCTCGGCCCGCGCGAAAATGGGATAATTTTAGAAACATCACATCACATCGCCCAAGCCAACCAGTTGTTTTTCTGCCACCACAATTACAGCACCCACCATGAACACACACAGCGGGCGGCGGCTGGCCAGCCACAGCGCCGCGCGGCTGGTGTCGGCCGAGCAGCGCCGGCGCGTGGCCGGGCCCGGCCCGGTCCTGGCCCCGGTCCATCCTGGCACTAGGGTGTGGTCGGACGGCGTGGTGTACGCCGCTCACAAGTACCCCGACGTGGACGAGGACGAGGACTTCGATTTCCAGAGCTCGACGCCCGAGCCGCCGGGCCCGCACCCGGCCGACCTCACCGTGTTCACGTCGCCGATTGAGCCCGAAACCGACAAGTGGGCGGGCCAGCGCCTGGCCGAAGGGCTCGCCAGCGGGCGGGCCGCCGGCTTCAGCTTCTCCGAGCACAATAACCTGGTGCTGGAGTTCCAGGTGTCGCCGTCCAAGGCCAGCGGCGACAACGAGCTCGAGTTCGTCAGCCCCCACGTCGCCAGCGACACCGAGACCATCACCCTGTCCACATCGCCGTCCAAATCGCTCATGTCGAACCGGTCGCAGGCCAGCGAGCCGCCGTTGGGACGGCCGCCGTTGCAGAACCGGCCCGAGAGCGAGGCCGGCCGCCCCGAGCCCGAACCGTGGCGGGCCGGCTCGTTTGGCGCCGAATACGACAACCCGCCCAAGTTGCACAACCGCAATGGGTCAGAGTCGCTGACCATCTCCAACACCTCCAGCACGTCCACGGTGACGCCCGGCGCCAGCAAGGACAAGCGGTTTGTGCGCTACGCCATGAACACCCGCTCGGGCTCCAGTCTGACGAGCTCTAACTGGGAAATGGCTCACGTGCTCCGCTGGCTCGACTTGCACAACTTCAACTGCTCGTGGAAAGACGTGTTCCGCCGCAACGAGATCTCGGGCAACCGATTCCTCGAGCTCTGCAACTACGGGCCGGACTCGGTGATCTGGAAACAGTTCACCCGGTTCCTTCAGCTTGACAATAATTTGAACACCATCGACCGGTTCATCGAGTTGTTGCGGCTTGAAATCGATGCCTCGGACGAAAACCCGTCCTCGTCGAGAGAGCACTCCCGGGCCGCCAGCGACTCGCTGCTGTCGCCCATTTTCGTCACCAACCGTATGAAATTGGAAAACCGCAAGTCCAACCCGATATTCCATAAACATGTGTCGTCTTCCTCGGTCAGCTCCGCCAACTCGTCATCCTCCAACTCGGGCCAGAAGCCTCGCCCGTTCTCCTACGTGGACCCTACAACGTTTAAGCAGTCGGCCGCCAAAGAGCAGCAGCACCACAAGTTTTTCCGTAAGAGCAAGGCCAGTTTCTCCGACGCTTACTCTCTGAAAGACCAGAAACCGATGTTCCGGGTGTCTTCTCCAGGCATTGACGACCAGAGAACCGGCCTGCAGAGTTCTCAGGGAAGCCTTGATATTGCGGCCCATCAAGCGGGCTCCAGGAAAAGTGCCATCATCAGCACCCTTCGAAGATACGGCGGTGATAAAGCGGTGGAAATCGTGAAGCAGGTGGGCGCCTCGTCTTCTTCGTCGCATAGGGTCTCCAAGACCCCAAAATCGGCCGTCCCAAACTACCTGTCAAGAGACAGTTTCATTTCGTACCGCCCCGTGTCTCAGCTTGTGCCGAAGAGCCCATTTGACGAGTCAAGCCAGTCGCCAAAATCCCATCATTCTTTCCCCAACCTTGAAGAAGCGCTTCCGTCTCCGTCCACCTCTTTCAAGCTGTCCCAAAAGGGCCTGGAAGTTTCACTCGCGCTACCGGACACGGCAATAGACTCGAAGTTCCTCCCGGTGCCGATGTCCCGAGAAGAAAACGCCATTTGCATCATCATAACTAAGGATAACTCCACTTTCACTCCGTTGTCTTTGAATCGGGAGAACATTGTTGACTTGAATGTGGTCAAGAACCAAATTCTTCATGCTCTTCACATCGACGACGAAGGCGATATCACCTACCACTTAACCGATTTCTACGCCGACAGGGGTGAGGCGCTAACAGACGATATCATGTTTAAGGCATTGACCAGCGGCGAGTTGATCAAGATCTTCGTCCGTCAAGAAATTACAACTTCCACAGTCAACACATACTCAACCACGTCTTCAGACTCCAAGTCCTTTGACATGGCGTTCGAGGGAGAGAAAAGCTACCCAGCCACCCCTCAATACTTACTTCAGCATAAAAACGATACCAAGATCGACTACTGGAATTTTAAGGATAATATGGATCTTGAGAAATTGACCAAAATCCATGAAGCCCCCGGCCACACCAGAAACATACATTTCCCTTTGAAGATCCCACTCTCGGCGCACAAGGCGGCAGTCCCAGACAAACTCAAGCCGCCATTGCCCTTGATCAACACCAGCAACTTGGAGACTGCCTCTACTTCGTCACCTTCGCCCACCATAAAAGTGGACTCGGGCCATTCCAGCAATAACTCGTTCAAGGTGTTGCGGAAAGAAGGAAGGGAAATCGACTTTGACAAGAGACGCAAATCGCCCTATGAGTCAAAGGCCCCTAAATTGATACCTAATATCTACTCGTCGTCGGTGTCGGATCAAATCAAGTCTCCTATTTTTGCCTCCACCGTCCACACTCTCCGGGACGAACTGCCTCAGACAGTAAGCAGATCGGTGTCTCCAAATCCTCCGCAAAACACCGAGAAGAGATCAACCAGTTTTGTTGCCAAACGGGCCGCTCCTCCGCCACCTCAGGCTCAGTCAAGGGCCCATTCTCACCGCAGTATCTTGAAGAAACGCTCTGGCAATTTGAACAACGGGCTGCCTTCCAACTCGCACCGGTCCGATGAGTTTTCTCCACCTTCTCGCTCCACTAGCGGCAGTTACAGCGACCGCTCATTCAGCGTGAGAAGAGGACCCAGCGTGACCCGGAACCGCAGCATAAGCCGGAAAAGCACCGTCACCAAGGACGCGAATGCGTTTAAGGAGAACCCCATCTCCTTTGACGATGCTCCTGTTTTGATGTTTGACTCAGACGTCGTCACAATAGGATCGTCGGACGATCCAAGCGGTGGTGACGACGACGAATTCTTCGTGAAGCCATTGAAGGGCAAACAAGGCCAAGAAACTGCTTCGGAGAAGGTTAAAGAAGAAGAAGAAGACGACTTCTTCGTCAAGCCTTTGAAACCAAAGGTGTTCAAGAGTTCCGACGATTCTCCCGTCAGCGAAGCAGCTAGAAGAAAGTCGGCAGAAAGCGACGCCTTGGACATTAGCATGAGCGTCAGACCACCCATTGACGAAGTGTACAATAATCTTGAGAAGTATTTCCCAAATACGAACTTGGACAAGCCAATCATTGATGCTTCGCCAGTGTCACCAGTTGTCACCAACCCGGTCGAGGCGCCCCCTATCAACACGGAGAGCAACAAGCCCGCCAGAAAGCCGCCCATATCGAGAACCTTCTCGAACGCCAATATTTCTCCTGTGAAGGCAGCTACCGATCCGGGAGATGAGGTGTTCTACGCCGAAGGGCACGGGAACAAGCTCAGTCGTCGCAGGATGAAGACGATCAGAGTGGTTGCTAACGAGGCTCGTCGGAAACGGCTCGAGAAACAAAAGGGGCTTGACAACGGAGACAATGCTGCTTCAGTGGCCAAGAACCACCATTCGCCTCGGCCAGAGCCAACGGTTTCCCATAACTCACTGATTGAATCGAGCCCCCACAGTTTGAGAAGAGCCAACACCAAGTTGTGGGGCCAGAAAGTGGTTGAAGTGACATCGACAGAAATCGAAAAAGGTTTTGTCAGCAAGCTCAGAAACAACACCAACGGAGAGTTTGAAGAGTTTGCCTGGATCAAAGGTGAGTTGATTGGGCGAGGATCGTTTGGGTCGGTGTACCTTGCGTTGAATGTGACCACCGGGGAAATGTTGGCCGTGAAACAAGTGGAAGTGCCTCGACACACGGTGAAGAACTCCAAGAACTCAGAGAGTATCGACGCGTTCCATAAAGAGGTCGAGACCATGAAAGACCTCGACCACTTGAACATCGTGCAGTACTTGGGCTTTGAACAGAAGGGCAACATCTACAGCTTGTTCCTCGAGTACGTGGCCGGCGGATCGATCTCTTCGTGCATGAAGTCATACGGCAAGTTTGACGAGCCGCTCATCAAGTTCTTCACCAAGCAAGTGTTGCTTGGCTTGGAGTACCTCCATTCCAACGGGATTCTTCACCGTGACTTGAAAGCAGATAACTTGCTTTTGGAAATCGACGGTACCTGTAAGATATCTGATTTCGGTATATCCAAGAAGTCCAAGGACATTTACGTCAACAACGCCGAGATGTCGATGCAGGGAACCGTGTTTTGGATGGCGCCCGAAGTCATTGACAACATGGTGGAGGACAAGAAGCAGGGCTATAGTGCCAAGATTGATATCTGGTCGCTAGGGTGTGTCGTGCTAGAGATGTTTGCCGGCAAGCGGCCGTGGTCCAATGAAGCGGTTGTGAGTGCCATATACAAGATCGGTAAGACGAAGCTGGCGCCTCCAATTCCCGAGGACATCGAGCACTTGGTGTCGGAGGACGCCAAGGACTTCATCAACAAGTGCTTCACGATTGACTCCGAGAAAAGACCGACGGCCAAGGAGTTGCTCCACCATCCGTTCATGGATGTGGAGAAGAACTTCAAGTTTGAGAGGACCAAGTTGGGCCAGGCAATCAAGTTCAACTCCAATCGCAGCTTGAGAAGCTGAGTGTACAATATGCATGTGATATATGGGTGGTTAATGCTAGGATTCGTATAATGATAGTATACAGTATTTACAAGGGAAATGCTCGAGATCAGTTCAACTTCAACTCGTTAATGGTGAGGATGGTTTGCGGGTTTTCCACGGGCACCGTCTTGACTCTCCGGCGTCTGGCCCGGGTCTTCTTGATCTCGTAGTATGGTTCTCTGGTGACCTCGGTGACGCTGGCCTTCAACAGGAACAAGTCTTGGGGGATCCCGTCCTTATCGGTGAGCGTGTATTCGGGGGACCCAAGCGTGGTCACGTCGCTGAGCACCAATTGGTCTCCGACCTCGGCGTTCTTCAACTTGAACGGCAACACCACCTGGTCGCCCTTGGTCACCAAATACGGCATGTTGTGGAGCCGGAACACGGCGTACAAGTCTTTCGATCCGTTCGAGTCGAGCTTGAGCGGCGTGGTGTCAGGCCGGGCCGCGTTGGCCATGCTCCGGACCCACCATCGGCTTGCCACGCCTGGCACAGCAGGAGCACCGCAGCTCCGTATCACTGAGCGAAACATCGTGGGTAAGGAATTGCTGTGGATTATGCCTATACTGGAGTTAGCGTATACACAATCTTTTTTTTTTTTTCCCTAAGAATTGAAAAATTTTCCAGCCGTCGTGCGTGTACCATGCTTGTTCACTAAAGTAAAGGAAAGCCTAAAAACAAAAAATTAAGATCGTTTCTCGTTCAATCGGCTCAACCGCCAAAAAAAAAAACTGGTGGTGAATTGAACAAGTTGACCAATTCTTAGGGTGTTTCCAAATCACAGCCGCCAGCAGTTAAGTGACCAGCATAACCAGCAGCGTTCGCACAGTAAGATTGGGCAACCACAATTTTTTTTTTCTTCACAATTGGGGCAGTTTGAATCCGTGTTATAGTTGCTTGATTTATTCCCGACCCAGTCCCTCATTCTCGATTGACCCTTATTGGTAGTGTTACTATAGCATCGTGTCAGCATGTCGGGCTCATTCTGGAAATTCAGCAACGGGTTCACCTCCATGAGCAATGTTTCCACCGTGCTCGAGAACCACTCGATCAATATGGAGAGTGGTGAGCTACTGTCGTCCAACTACAGTGTGCTCATGAAGCTTCTAGACGAGAACGATCTCCTTCAGGAATTGTTGGCCAACAACTCGCTCTTGCTCGAGTTTTTGCGGGAGGACGAGGTGTTGAGCATATTGGTCAACCTAGTCATCAACGAGGGCGAACTCGACGACGCACTTGTCGAGAAGTTGGGCGGGCTTTCCGTCAAGGACGACGAACGCGACGATCAGGACGACAGCTCGGCCAGCAAAGAAGACGACCAGAAGCCCGAACAGGACGAGAAGGACAGCGATAAAGACGACGACGACGACGACGACGACGACGCCAAGGACGAGGACGACGAAAACAGAAGTGAAAACGAAGAAGAGTTCGAGAACCCGGAGGAGAAGAAAATCCGCCACGCCACTTTGGCCGCAGAGATCTTAAGTGCCGATGTGTGGTCGTTGACCGACACTGTCATGGAATCAACAGAAAACTTGAATAAGCTATGGGCCATTCTAGACTCAGAGACTGCTCTTTCCATCAATTTGTCCACTTATTTCATGAAGATCATGGAGCACTTGTTGGACATGAAGTGCGAAGAAATGATCACCTACTTGATTGACAACCAGCCCAACCTCGTCAAGAAGTTCATGACCCATCTTGCCAACCCACCTTTGATGGATTTCTTGTTGAAACTTATATCCACCGATAAACAAGACAACGCCACCGGAATCATCGATTTCCTTCAAGGGCAAGACCTCATCACCTACCTAATAGATGCCCTTGACATTACGAGTGATCCAGATGACCATTACGATATCTCCCTTGTCAGACAGTCTTCGGCAGCTGACTTTCTCAAAGCATTGATCACCATTTCTGCCAATTCCACCACAGACAATTCCACCATCGGCCCTAACGAGCTCACCAGAGAACTCGTCTCCTACGAACAGATGGACCGCTTGTGTTCAATCATGCTTAAAGGTGGCTACGCTTTGGCAAATGGGGTGGGAATAATTATAGAAATCATCAGAAAGAACAATTCTGACTACGACATCTTACCAGTGTTATATATAACATTGGAAAGCCATCCACCCACCGGCAGGGATCCAATTTACTTGGGACATTTACTCAAAGTTTTTGGCGACAAGATCGATGACTTCAATAAATTGTTGATGAATTTCGAAGGCAAGGAGCAACCTCAATTGAAGACACCCTTTGGTGAGATTGAACCATTGGGCTTCGAAAGATTCAAAATCTGTGAGTTGATCGCGGAATTATTGCATTGCTCCAATATGGCCCTCTTGAATGACAACAAGGGTTTCGATGTGGTAAAAGAACGAGATCAACTAAGAGTCAAGATGAAAGAATACGACCCAATCAGCTTTAAGTATAACGAAGTGATCATTTTGCCTACGAATGATGACGATAAGGACGACAAAGAAAGCGGTTTGAACCCTGAAAGTGACAATGACTCGAAGGGTGCCAACAGCTCAGACGAAAATCCTAATTTTACCAACTCCAATTTCAATGACGATGAAGACGAATTCAATGATACAATCGACTCGTTTAATTCGAGAGTACACCAAGATGAAGACTTGATGGACCAGTCTAACAATGCCACTAATGACGAGGATGAAGATGAGCCTCATGCCAATGCAAACTTGTCTGAAGAGCAAATCAGAGCCAAGCCAGTTATCGGTGATTTCCTTAAGATTGCCTTGTTTGACACTCAAATAATTTCCAATATTTTATCGATGTTCTTCAAATTCCCCTGGAACAACTTCTTGCATAATGTCGTATTCGATATTGTCCAACAAGTGTTGAATGGCTCCATGGATATTGGTTTCAATAAGTTTTTGGCCATAGACTTGTTCCATAGAGGTGACATCACCAACAAGATTATTGAAGGCCAGAATCTTTGTTCTGACTATGAAGCAACCAATAACGGCTTGAGATTAGGTTTCATGGGTCATTTGACCTTGATTGCCGAAGAAGTTGTCAAGTTCATCCAACTTTACCCTGTGAACAGCTTGAGTAATCTCATTGATGAAAAGATTGAAAACGAGATATGGGCTAACTATGTCAGCGATGTGCTCTACGACACAAGGGAAAAATACAACGCCATTTTGGGTGGCGAAGAGGAGGACGAAGAAGAGGAAGAGGAAGGCTCAAGGACTTTTGAAGAAGGCAACGAGGATATCGCGGAAGAGAACGATTTTCAACCAGATATTCTATACGACTCTAAGGAATACCACGATGAAGATGTTGGCGCTGAGCTCGGCGAGACGGAACTTTCTTACCACGAGAGCGTTAGCGAGCAAGAGCAGCAAGATGATGAAGAAGAGGAAGAACAGGACGATGACCAGGAAGAAGCTAAACCACAAGACAAGTCCGAACCAACGAGACCCGTTTCTGCGAAATCAAGTTCTAGTGACGAGTCTGAGTCTGACGACGATGACCATTTCACGACCTATTTGTCTCAGCAGCTAACGAACACTGCATCTACAGGAATAGTTTCTTCGGTGGGCCCCAAGAACGAGCCATTGGCCAAAAGTGACAATCAAGACGACGACTACATAGATCCAAATGACGACGGATTGTCGTACAAGAAACCCAACTCACTCTACGATGCACACGGGTCTTTAAAAATAGATTCCATCGGGGACGATGTCGAGTCCGAGGATTCGTCGAGCTCCAGCTCTTCCGATAACGAAGAAGAAGATAATTTACAAGAGGCAGACCCGCAAAGTGACAATAAACTTACACGAGCAGCCAGCAAGGGTTAACTTCGAACAGATTATTGTTTTACGAATAGCATTTGTTAACGACAAGCATTTGTTTTATGTTCACATGAATTTTCATGCATACATGTATATTTACAGATACTCTATTTTGTCTTTCTTTATTCGAATGAATATACACTCATTAATTACTGGTTATGTGACGATTTTCCTGCCCTCTCTTTCGAGAGGCGGCAAGGAAGAGATGGTGGATTCTATCTTGGTGATTTCCGAGTCGAGGTTCGGGTCTGAGTTAGAGTTTGGTTTCAACTCTTCGGTCGACTTCTTGGTTGGAACACCTCCCATCAAGCCTTTACTCATGGCCAATCCGGACGATCTCTCGATACCGCCGTCGTCGTAGAACTCGTCTTCGATAGGATGCATTAAAACCGTGTTCGATTTGGTGATGGTGAGAGTGCTGTTTGTGGGCACACAAATCCAGTCGCCTCTTTCGAACGTGAGCGGCTCCGAGGCCACGAAGATGACGTCTTGGGACCGGTTGAGTCTTTCCATTTTGAAAAGGCCAGGCTCGTACTCGAAGAACCTTGAGCCAGTGCTGAAATGGAGCGAGGCGGCCTCGTCGGTCTTGGAAGTGATGTACCTGCTGATCACAATCGACTCCCCGTCTGTGATGGCGAGATTGAGCAAAGAAGGCTCGTCGGTCACGGCGGTCTGCCACGCTTTGATCAACTCGATCACCGTGAGGAGCGCTTGCCGCAACACGGTGTGGGAAAACTGGGTGGCCGGGTCGGAGGGATTGTAGCCCATTTTGCTGAGCGTGTCGAGGTACAAGGCAAAACAGCACTCGGAGTCGGTGGAGCCCTGGATGGTTAGGAAGTACTCGTCCTCCACGTGATTGATGAGCTTTTTCTTGATCTTGTTGAACGACAGCACGCCTCCGTTGTGCATAAACATGATTTTGCCATACGAAAAGGGGTGGCAGTTGGTCTCCAGAAGAACCCCCTGCGTGGAGGCTCTCACGTGGGCGAACACTAGGTGCGACTCGGTGCACTGGGACAAGTTGTTGAGATTGACGTTGTTCCAGGCGGGCGTGATCGCTTTGAAGATGCATGGCTGCTGGGTGGAAGAGTAGTACCCGACTCCAAACCCGTCTCCGTTGATGGGGTTTCGCATGTCGAGGCGCAAGCGGGAGTCGAACAGCTGGTTGATGATGGAGTGGGCCGGCTTGGTGAGGAGGTCCAGGAGCACCATCGGCTCCCGGCCCTTGTATATCATAAAACGGCACATGGTGGTGTTGACTGTGATGTGTCACAGGTTGCAGATACACGGTATCACGAGTGGTCACGTGAGTGATGACCCGGTGCACGGGTGTTGTGTATGGCGTGATTGGGCCCGATTCTGGGGTGGTTTTTGTGGGGTAGCCGAGGCGGCAGGTGGTGCTATTCTGGCCAGGACTGCCACTTCCACGGGGCCTGTGGATTCCTCACGGGGTTGTGGTCTCTTCCACGCGGTTCTGGGACTGCTTGTGTAGTGTTGGCTGGCGGTGGCATCGGGGCCGGTCGTGGACGCCCAAAAAAAGGATCCCTCGGACCGGCCAGCTCGGCGCGGAGTTTCAGCAGCCCGGCCGGAAACAAGGATGTTTTGTATGCGACTCACGAGTCATCCACGCAGAAAAACGTCACAAATCAAGTCCGGGGGTATAAGTCCATGAAGCTAAATAACCAATCGGCTGATAACGATTTTTAACAGTATAAATACAGAGAGCGCCCCTTGTTTTACGAATTCTCCCCAGATTTCCTTGTTTTTTATCGCCATGTCACTCTTCAGAACTTTGCAATACTCGCCCGCCACCATCTCCATTTTCCACAACACCAAGGTGCCCGCGTCGGTCGGGTTGCACAAGGTGCTCGACAAGGCGTACTTCCAGTTGAACGACAGCAAGACCCAGTTCCAGATCGACTTGATGTCGAACCAGATGCCCACCTACGACCAGTTCAACCTCATCTACCGCCAGTGCTTGCACGACCAGGCCTCCAAAGACATCTTGAAGGGGTGCTTCCCGTTCATGAGCGACAAGAGGCAGTACCACCAGCTGAAGCGCAACAGCACCACCATCACGTCCCCCGTCGGGTTGTTGGCGCAGAGCCAGGGCGGCCCGGGCAACCTCAAGCTCTTCACCGAGGGCGAATACCTGATGATTTACGAAGCATTCAATTCCCTCGTCAACGACGCAAACCTGGAAGTCAACCCGGCCGACCTTTTTTTGGCGCCCTTGGTGGTGGACTGGGACCAGAACTTGATTGCCAACGACGAGTCATCCTTGGCCAACTTGTTGGCCAAGTACAAACACGACACCGCCGACGCCGGCCTCTCTACTGCATGATTACGAATTTATATGGTTTTACGGTTCCCAATGTATATCTAACTTATTCCGAAATCCCGCGATGTATTTCATGTGCGCATTTTCTCCAGTTTCACATCCTAACTACTAGTTGTTTCTTTACTGACATGCCCCGTTCCGCCACCGACTGGTACCTCACGCTCTACAACGCCGTGTCGGCGTTGTTGTGGTCGCTCGTGCTCCTCCAGACCATTGACGAGTGGGTCGCGTACCTGGACCCGCTGGCGCCCAACCGCTCGTCAAACGTCTATGTGAGCCATCACTACGCGCTGTACCCGCACCGAATGCTCGTGTTGATCCAGGCGTTCAACGCCTCGGTGGAGCTCGCCAATACCGTCACCGGCCTCGTCCGGTCGCCGTTGCTGACGGTGGCGCTTCAATTCACCGCCCGGCTTCTCATCACCCACGGGGTGTGCTATTTGCTCCCCGAGTCCCCCGGCAATTTTGCGGTCGGGCCGTTCGTGGGCCTCTCGGTGGCCTGGTCGGTCACCGAGATCATCCGCTACGGCTTCTACGCCACCAAGTTGGTGGCGCCGGACAGCTTGCCCTACACGGTGCTCTGGCTCCGCTACTCGGCGTTCTTCGTCATGTACCCGTTGGGCTTGGTGTGCGAGTCGGCCGTGGTCTACTTGTCGTTGGGCGCGGTGCAGAAGTACTCGCCCTACTACTGGTTCCTCGTGTTTGCGTTGGCCATGTACCTCCCGGGCTTCTTCACCTTGTACTCGTACATGATACGGCAGAGGGGGAAGGTGCTCTCGAAGAAGGCCCAGTTCAGGCTTGGCAATTAGACGGAGGCTGCCTCCACTGTTTTTTCCGGGGTCAATTTGCAGTCCACTTCGCAAAACCTCAACTTTTTTTTTGCTCTGTTTTTCTGCTAAACACGTTCATACTTGTACTAACACCGCTCCAATGTCTGAATCCAAAGCGCAGGCCACGCCCCAGGCCCATCCAAAGAAATGGCTCATCTTGTACAATTCGTTGTCGGCGTCGTTGTGGTCGATTGTTCTTTTCAACACCGTGTTCTTGGGCGTCAGCTTGGGCCAGCCCGTGTTGTTTGAGAAAACCGGCTTGGTGCTTAGTGTGATCCAGTGCTTGGCCGTGGTCGAGATCTTCAACGCCGCCACCGGCATCGTCAAGTCCCCCATCGTCACCACCACCGTGCAAGTGTTCTCGCGCTTGCTCATCGTGCTTGGCATTTTCCAGTTGTTGCCCGACTCCCCCGCCAACTACCACTGGGTCTACATTACTTTGTCGTTGTCGTGGTCCATCACCGAAGTGATCAGATACTCCTACTACGCCTCCAATTTGAGCGACCCGGCCGCCGTTCCCGCCTGGTTGACCTGGTTGCGCTACACCACCTTCTACGTGTTGTACCCCACCGGAGTGTCCAGCGAAATCTCAATCATCTACTTGTCCCTCGACGAGGCAAGAAAAGTGTACGGCGACTGGTTGTACTACGTGTTGATTCTCATCATCTTCACTTACCCGCCCGGATTCTACTCGTTGTACACTTACATGATCAAGCAGAGAAAGAAGGTTTTGGGCAAACTCAACGAGAAGAAAACTCAGTAATATTGTATATACATGTTTTACTTACGCCCTTTTCTTATATACTCAAGCCAGTCTATTAGTTGCCCGAAGTAGTCGCATATGGTGTCGGACTCATCGAATTCCCACGTCTTGGTCGTTTTCTCTTTCCCTATGCTGAAGTATCCTCCAAGCGAAAATTTAGCTGGCTTTGGCTTCGGGGAAAAAACACTGTTCTCCTTGTTTTGTTCGAATAGCACCCGGCACTGGCTCTTGATGAAGCTGGCATCAAAGTGCAAGCAGAGCTTGGCTAATGTCCTCATGACCAAGTAGTTCGGAGCGTACTGGTACCATCTGATGTTCCAGCTGACTAGTTTCATGAGATTCAATAATACAAAGTCAAGCGTCAAGTAGTCTTTCTCCAACCTCACCACGAAATCCCGGTACACTTGCGGAGACATTGCTTGCAAAATCATCTTGTTGGTGAGTAGCTTGTTCTCGTAGTCGTCGGTAAATACGTCGATGTTCGACTCCACGTTGTCGCTGAGAAGAAATTCGTCATAAATCTCAATGAGCTTGATGGTGCCGAAATAATCAAACCCGCCTTCTGCTGCCACTCCAATGACACTAGTCATGAGGGAAGTGATGGACTCAGTCAAGTTGTACTTGGCCGACCATCCGAGGAATCCCATCATTTCCCATTCTAGAGCACTGCGGTGGTCAGTGTTGCCCTGTCCCGAATTTTTCATCATGAGTAACTTCAAGTCTTCGTAAACCACAATGAACAACTGCTCCAACCATTTCTCACACGCCACGGACCCTCTTTGCATTGAGTGGTCAACGACGAAGTCTTTCCTTGCCAAGCTCTCGGTAGAGCCAAATCCGTCGGCCTTGAAGATGAGTTCTTTGAGCTTGACTACATTGTCCCAGCCGGCTATGGCCACGCAAAGAGTCAACAAGTCGTAGCATCTGCCCCATGTTGAGATTTTGTCGAAGTCCAAGATTGATGCCGTCGGTGTGCCCGCAGAACGGGCCGACAAGACTGCCTTTAGAGAATTGGGGCCTCCGGCTCTGATAAAGCTTTGATCAACAGCCGCCAATTCTCGGGCAGAAGCGGACATTAACGGCGACTGGTAGAACTGGTTACCCGATATTGGGTGTCTAAGGCTGGCGTTCGCAGCGAAACGATCGTGCCAGAGTTTTTTGATAGATGCTTTCTCGATGTCGTTTCTGTTTCTATCGTCTTTCACCTTTGGGGTGGGGAAATAAGTGGTGAATGTTTTCTCGGTGATTGCCTCTGTAGAGGACCCTAACCTCGAGATGAAAGTGGAAATGTACACGTCTTTGACCCCGGAAACAATTTCGATGTTGGAGTTATGCTGTTTGTTTGCAACCACCACTGGAATGAGATTCATGGTTATCAATGCTTTTTCAAAATCTTGCGTTAGGATAGCACATAACGTTAAATAGTACCACGCGTCGAAATCAAGAGGAAGAATCTTGACGCAGCTCTCGGCCACCTTGAGGGCCATGTCGAAATGGCGCTTGGATATAAGGAACTTCACCTGCTCTATAAGGATGAGAGCCAGTTGTGCTGTGAACGAATTATTCGATAGATGGTGGTGAATGAGGTTGATGTACTCCTGTTCCTTATTTGCACCCAAGTGGTTTTTCAACAACTTCAAAATCACCACGTCCCACTCGAAGAGCTCGGGGTACCTCGACTTTATCTCGTCAATTGCTTCGTCACAGACCCGCCCGCTGATATCGATTTTGCTGATGCGAACTAACGCATCGACAAGACTGTTCCTGTACTGGTTTATCTTCTTCGATCCTTCCACGGGACTGCCCACGCCATAGCAGGGCCGCACCTCAGAGTAGTGGCCTTTTGGGAGGAACCTGACCAAAGTCCTGGCCGACAACGAGAGAGACTCGGGCAGCGAAATGAAGTCGGGGTGACTCACCAAACCTGCCAACTGCTTGGCGGGGCTGTCCAAGTGGGAGCAGAATCTGATCAATGAGGAGGCGTTCAACTCGTCCCAGTACACCAGCGAAAGCAGGGAAATTGTCACGCTGTTGAATGCATAGGACCGGCGGTTCTTCAGATCGTTGCTATTAAGAACGATGGTGTAAGCGCTGTCCACCGTCACAGGGACTTTCCTCAGGGTGGCCGTGGTGTGGATGATGAATTTGGCCCTGAAGTCGGACTTGTTGAAGATGTTGTATGTGCAGAAGGTGACGATCATTTCTTTGCGGTAGTTTGTTAAATGGTCGCCAAACTCTTTCCTCCAGTGGTAGCCGTCGCTTTCTTTCTGGAGACCAATCGTGTTGAACACGTGCTTTTCTATCGACAACTCCCGGGCGAAAAACGACACCCCGTTGGCGTAGTGGTAGAGCCCAATGTACCCCTCGTCGTCTTTTCTGGGTTCTCTCAGGTCCTTGTCGCTGTCGAACTCATTGTGCAAATACAGGGAAGACTTGGACCCGTAGTACTTACCCTGGTGAACCAAGTCAGGTGGGCCGTTGCAGGGCTGGTCGGTGCCAATTGCCTCGTGAGTTCGACTTCGCAAGCCTATTGCCTGGCCAAAACTGAGCTCCCTAATCCACGGCACGGTGCGGGCCTCGCTCACGGGCTGGGGGTCCTCGTGGGACGTGAGCGAAGCGAACGGCTCTTGAGAGAGACTGGGCGACAGCGCCAGCAGTGACAGCGCCAGAGGCGCCACTTTTTTGATGTGGTTCATGAATGGCTTGTTGGAAGATGCTGTGGCTAGAAGGACTCAATTGGAGTTGTAAAGGGGGGAATGAATTTCAAACAGGGTTATGGATGGTTTGTCAAGCATGAATCAATGAGCTGGCGGTGGTCAGCTGATGCAAATTGCTAGGTCTATTGAAAAAAAATGTAATGTGGTTTTTATTCAATTTATTTCCACTTCAAATCATCATTTTACGAAATGGTTAGGTGTACTGGGCGTATATGCAGGCACATACCCAAACATTGGCACAATTTTTGTTATTTTCCCATGGGCTCCTGCTAGTAGCAAAATGGCTTGAAAAACTGCTAGCGCTTTCCTTTTGGGCAGCCACAAGTGGCCCGGCTTTCGATATTCTCTGCACCAAAGAGGCGCTTTAAAGGCGTATGGGCTTTTCTTGTTTCCGAGCCGGCGGCTTTTGAGCTGCAAAAACTGACGCGAATTGGGCCAAGCGCAAAAACTGTGAGAAAGGCGCAAAACCATGCCAAAGGCGCAAAATTATGTAAAAATGCATGTATCGTTTATTCTCTCTTTTTTTTTTTTTTGTAAAGCACACTTATACTAGTCTATGAACTGCTGGCGATGCGATCTTTCAATGCTTGTTTCAAAGTGGGGTCGTTCAATACGATGTCGTAGAACTCCTGCATTGTATTGAGGATGTTCTTCGAGCCCACAAAGTCAATCTTGCCGTGTTTCCCGCTGACTTTGCTCAAATTTTGACGAAGCTCAAGAACAATGACACAGTTTTCAATCCGAGTAACAACGTGGTTGAAAAGACTGATGAGATCAGCTTCTTTGAACTCCGAATCGGTTCTTTCCGATATGATGCCCGACGAAAATTGCTGAAAGTCTTCGTTCATCTCGTAGCCTCCGTTCATCAGCGAGCAGATGTTCTCGAGTTTCAAAGAAACTGTTCTGAGCCCGTAGATGCTCTGCACGGGCAAGGCTCCAACGATCCTCAAGGACGTGCTGGTCTCTTCATCTCTGGACAAGCGTTGCTGGAAGATTTCGAATCTGAACTCCAACTTCTTGGGGAACGCCAAAGTGACTGATTCGGGGGTTTCGAGACCCTTTAACTTCTTCTCCCCTATGTCAAAGTAGACACAGCCGTTCTCCTCGAGTGCATTGATTTCCTTCTCGATGATCTCACCAGCACGCACATTGCCGCGGTATGACTCGCTGATGGTGGTCTTACCGTCTTTGATGTCCCCGTGGATCTTATACAACGTCTTTATCTCGTCAAGGAAGTCGGTACTCATGGCTATCTGACCACCATCGGCTATGGCACTGATTCTGGAAGTCCGGTTCACCATGGGTCCGAAATAGTCCATACGTCTGGTGACCATGTCTAATTCGCACACCGGCGACCCCCAGTGGACACCCATACGCACCGACAAGCCTCGGTAAATCACGTTTCCTCTACCGTCAGTCACCTCACAGCATTGATCAGTTTCTAAAATTTCTGCGGGCCAATCTTCATTTAAAAGTTGATGTTGAACATTGAAGCACCAGAGCAAAGCTGAGGTGGGCGAGGGGAAAGAAACCATAAACGCGTCACCTTCTGTCTTCACTTCGTACCCGCCGACAATTCGAAGTTGGCGACGCATAATTGTGTTGTGAAGCTTGATGGCTGATCTCATTGCGACAGGGTACGTGTCCCACAATAAGGTAGAATTCTTGATATCAGTGAACACGAGCGCGAGTTCACCAACTGGAGGTTCGATTTCGTCTTCCAATCTTCTCAATGCCAAATCACCAGGCTGAGGAGCACGGTCTCTTCTCTTTTTATTAGTGAACACGTCGTTATCTCTGCCCAAGTTATTGTACAATGCATTGGAGCCAAACTTCAGTTTGCTCGACTTCTGCTGGTTCAAAGTTATAACTATCACGGCGACCTTATCGGTAGCTCCGTAACAAATAGCATAGTCTCTTAACTTCTGGGCTGCAATCATTGGATCGTCTTTCTCTTGCCTCAAGATATCAACAGCTAACTCGTACGACACGAAATCCCAGAACACCTTGGTGGCAACAACGATCATATCATCAGCCGGGGTCATCACAATTCGTTTGATGTCAGGCCCTGAATGTGTATGTGGTAAGTACTTGAAGTAACCCACACCACGAGAAACAGGAAGAGTACCATCTAAGGCACCATCGCCAGACACATAACCACCAGAAGCCCTGATTCTTTCGAATTCCGCTCGGTTGGTTGGATCATGTTTGGTGGTTAACCTGACATAGTCGCCATTTGTCCTCGACAAGAGAGACTCTATATCACCAACGTTTGCCGTGTACAAACATTTGTCTTTGATATAGATAATGGTAACTGAGCATCCCGCTTTGGAGTCATCGGCAAAGTTCAAGGTAGCAAGTTCAGCTGTGGTACTTGCAGGTGTGAAACAACGGTTCTTTTGTGCTGACAAGATACCATTGATCTCTTTATTCAAGGAAAGGAACGTCCTTCTGATCGCATCGTTGATACCTTCATCTGATTTGAGACGATTCAATTCATTCGTAAAGATGGGAACTAAGAGGCTTTTAGCCAAATGTGAGATTCGGTGTGATTGACTTGGAGCACCACATTTGCCATCAAAAGAACAGAAAAGAATCTCGTTTTCATTACCTCTGAATTTTTGAATGAAAATATCTCTACTCGACACTTGCTCTCTCATTCCCATGCTATCAGAAACACCATAACCAACATTGTCCAATTCGGATGCGGTGGTACGGATACGCATGTCCACATTCTGGTCGGGAACTGAAGTCGTGGTCAAGGTAACATCAATAAGCCCTAAAACCTTGAGCGACTTCAACACTAAAAGACTGTCGAAATCCTCACCGGTTTCAGGATTCTTGATATGACTTTGTTTGATTTCAAATCTTTTGTTACCAGAAAAATTCAAATAACGAAGATTTTTGTTCCAGTGCCAGTTCCAATCGTAAGGCCAGTTCGAAATGTTGTACTTCAATTGATTAGATCCAACGTCTAGATGTTGTAAATTGGCCAATTTGCTCAATTCTGCAGGAAGAGACACCAACTTGTTGTTGTTCAAATACAAAAGCTTCAACGATTTGATGTTTTCAATGTCGTCGGCTGGCAAATTGGTCAATTCGTTACCGGAAAGATACAATTCTGTTAAACGAGTCAACCTTCTTAATGCACCTTCTGGAATTTCCAAGAGATCATTATATGACAAGTTCAAAGACTTCAATTCGCCCAAAATTGCAAGCGACTCAAAGCATTCATCCGTCAATCTGTTGTCAGCGAGAGCCAAAATTAATAGCCCGTCAGCTAAAGAACTGGATCTGTTGGAGCGTTTTTCATTAGCTTCTGCAGCTGAGCTGCTCATTGACTCATCGTCGTCATCATTCTCTGGGCTAGCCTCTAATTTGGAGGATCCGTTATCACTGTCCTTATTGGATCCACTCAAGTTTCTGAAATTAACAGACGACGAGATTCGCTTGGCCACTGATAATGGAGGTTTAGGGAAGGATGTGAGGATGTTTGAAGACACATTTAAGAATGATAACGACTTTAAATTCCAAATTTCATCGGGCAATGCTTGCAAATTGTTGGAATGAAGATCCAAGTATTGCAAAGATCTCAACTTACCAATAGTATCGGGTAATGTTTGCAAGTTGTTACCGAAAAGAGATAAGGACGTTAATTTGGACAAGTCAGCTAGTTCATTTGGCAAGTTGACTAAATGGTTCTTGTCCAAAACCAATTTTTCAACGTGTGGAATCTTAGAAATGAATTCAGGGGGAATTGAAGTAAGCTTAGCTTTTGACAAATCCAAAACTGTCAACAAAGGCAACAAATTACGGAACTCTAAGTTTGTGATTGGGTTTCTATCAAAATGCAACAATCTCAAACTCTCCATCTCGTCACTGAATGCTGAAATATTATTCTTAGACGCATAAGTAACCTCCAAATTGGGAAGCGAGTCCAAAACATCAACATTTGAGATCTTGTTGTAACGAATGTCGAGTCTCTTCAATGATGTCAAGTTGGTGAAGCAATCAGGTAATGCCTTGCTCAATTTGTTGGTACACAAATTAAGCTTGGAAAGCTTAGTTAACTTGCCAACTGATGGTGGGATGTAAGACAAGTCATTGTAGGATAAATCTAGATCTCTTAAATTGACCAACTCACTTACCGGTTCAGGATAATTATTGAAGTAATTGGAGGACAAATTGAGAGAAATCAAATTCTGCAATTTACCAAACGATTTGGGTAAATTTGAGAGTTGGTTCGAATTTAACTTCAAATGAGTAAGGTTTTTCAAGTGACTGAATTTGGATGGCAACTCGTCAAGAAAATTCTTTTCGATGTCAAGATGGGTCAATTTTTTGGCCTCCAAGAAATTCATGGGGAACTTTGAGGCACCATTGAGAGCGAAAACAATGCTTGTTAAATTATTGCACGACTGAATGAAATCCAAGGGAATATAAATAGAAGGATTGTCCGAGACAACAAGCCGTTCTATTTCGTAAGTATGCTGATGGAAGATGATTGGGATGTTTTTCAAGTTGAGGCCGGAGATATTGACATCCACATAGTCTTTTGATAAAAGAGTCTCCTCTTCATGAGTTAAACTTCTCAAGAGGATATTCTCCACCACAAATTTACAAACAAATGACAAGTCTTCCCGGCCAATGATGTTCAAATTATCTTTGTCGTCGTAACCACTCAATAAGAGCAATCCCATTTGGATTTTAAGAGGTTTCTCGAAAGGTTCCAACACTTTCACACAGTTCCCTATGTAGACAGAAATCTGGTAATTGGAGGTGGACTCAAGGAAAAACTTCCTCTGGACGATGGTTAAAAGCTCTGCGGTGGTGGTTTCCAAAGGACAAAGAATCGTAGTGAAAGTATTATCTTCTTTGAACACTCTGACGATGTGGTTTTGGGTTTTCTTTGTTCCGGCTATATTGGCCACATGCGACCGTTGGCGGGACCCGTATAGCACCGGTAAATGAGACTCGAACGGTTCCTCGTGGGCCTTATGTCTGAGCTTTTTTCTTGGATGAGGCTTGCCGTCAGGAGCAGGAGTGTTATTGTTAGACGAGCCTGGAGTAGCTGTTTCAGAGTTGAGTTCCCTTAACTTATCGTGCCCAGCACCGATATTTATCAGACCAATACTTGAAGCTGAGGAGAGCGAGCTTTGATCGTCATGAGCATGGTCGGGCGCAGTGAGAAAATTGCTAGTGCTTGCGCTAGCAGGCTGTTCTGGCAAAACGTCGTCCTTGCTGTATTCAACGCTGTCATCTTCGTCTTCTTCCTCGTCTTCTTCAATCTCATCGGTGTCTGTAGACGAGCCGAGATCCTTCAGTTGCTGATCTTCTTTAACGTCCCAACTATCGGGAGCTTTCCAGCTACCTTTACCCACATTCTTAGCATCGTGCTGTTTGGACATTGGTCCACCAACCGATCCAGCAGATGTGATTGATTTTTTCAAAGGGGTCCTCACGTTCTGGGTTTCGCCCGAGATGGAGCCATGAGCTCTATCCTCGTGAGTATTGTCCGTTGGTGATCTTGCCGATAGGTCAGTTGGACTATGCACGCTAGAAATCACCGAGTTTTGATGGGATCTCATATCTTCCGAAGGAGGTTTTATGATGTCGTGAATTTCGTTAAGATTAATGTCAAGATCGTACATTTTGCCCGCGGTGAACGCGCTGTCGGTCGAGATCAGTCGCTGGACATCTTGTGGGTTGGGATGGTGCAGTCGGGAATGCTCGGGATCATTTGCGTGGGTATGAGTGTACTGGCTGATGGAAGGGATTCTGAACTTGTGTTTGGCAGAAGAGGTGGAGGACGAGCTTGGGTTTTTCCGAGTGGTCGTGGAGTTTTCGGAAGAGCTGACGGAATTGTTTCGACTTGAGTCTACGTGGGGCTGGTGAGAAAACACCCCCGACATCTGGGAGTCGTTGGAGTATGTGGAGGTCTCGGAGTCTTTCCGGGAGGAGGTTGAGTAGATCAACTTGCCGAGTAACGAGCCGCTCTTTTTCTTGAACTTGGGCTTGATGGGGTGGGAAAGCGGAGGGATGTTTATACCCTTGGGGCGCCTATTGGCGTGGAAGCCGCGATAGTTGTCCTTCAAGTTGGAGTCGGCGGCGGCGGTTTCGTCGTGGCTGTTATGGCGCCGCTCGGTCTGGTAGTGGTAGGGCAAGTCCGACTCCGAGTTGTTCCGGGACTGGCTGAGCGACACTATCGAGGACCTGGGGCTGTAGTCTTCGTTGTTGTCGCCATGCAAGTGGTTGGGGGTAGACGGAGCGTTCGAGGCCGCGTGGGTGTGTTCGTCAAACTGGATGTTGTCGTTTTCGTCGTACTTCAAGTTGAACGGGAAGCCGGGGCTGTCCCTTTTCTTGCCGGTGTGGGTGGAGCTGGCGTTGGACGACACGGTGGCGGCAAGCGAGGTCTGGGAGGGTCTTTTCGATAGCTTGGGCTGGGTCCCGGCCCGATTGGCCGGGGATTGCAGCTGGGGCTGGGACAGGGTCTGGGACTGCGCCTGGGCCTGGGACTGCGCCTGCGCTTGCATCTGCGCCTGGAGCGAGGGCGACGGCGTTGGCGAGTTGGATGCAGCGTACTCGCCGTCGGCTTGCGATACGTGCTTCGGTGACTGGCTCTGCCCATTGGCTGCCAGCGAGCTGGACTGGGAGGGCCCGAACCCGAACGAGCTCCTCAAGTTTGCCTTTGACTTTTCTCTCCGTAAGAAACTCATGTGAGAAAACAACGACAATTAGGTCCTGGCACCGTGAGGATGTATCAATGTGATAGATAATTTGTCGGTGGGTGTGTCTTTCGAATCTCAAGTAGTGCGGTGTAAAAATGTGAGAAGGTACCGAAAATTGAGGGAATAAAAAAAAAATTAGGGATATTCTGGGGCCCCACTGCAGGGGAACGGCCTTACCAAAAAGGCAATACTGGCGAACGAACTGCCACGGGTACCGTCCGGGTCGAGGGCAGCCTGCGGCTTCTACGCTTCTACGCTTAGTGGCGGAGCCAGGGCTGACGGGCACTGCTGGCTGGCGCTGTGCTGCCGCTTCTGGGCCCAATAGCTGCAACCGGCCTGGTCGTGGGCCCACCGGGCCGTTTTACATGAATTGGGCTAATGCCTCAGATCATAAGCCGGCAATGCGGTGATACCGATGGCCATATACAGCGAGTTAAACGGTAGTAATTGGTTGTGTAGTAGTAGCTGTGTGGTTCTGGCTGTGTGGGCGTGGCTGTTTGGCTGAGTTGCGCTGACATTTGTGGTGTCGTGGTTTTTGCCATTTTTCCTCATTTTGATCCGATACCAGTGTATGGCAGGCAGCTCAGCTAGCCTTTGTTCTCATATTGTGTAATTTTTTCATCGTTGAATCGTGTAGGTTAAATTATCAAAAAAAAAACCGGTTCTTTCCAATCTCGTGCCACTTTTCTTTCGCTGCCGGTCCATCATGTCGGAGTCGTCGAGAACCATCAATCACAAGCTCAATGAGTTGCTCTCCAAAAGTATGTGGTGTCCAGATAATTGGCACATGTGAATCGGAAGTACTAACGATCTAGATAATAACAGCATCAATAAGCCCAAGTTGGATTCGGCAACCGCGTTGTCGTACTCTGCCACCCTCAAGGCCAATATCTTGGGCAAGGACAAGCAGGAGAAAGTCAACTCAATTGTGGTGTTGGCCAAGTTGTTGGATTGCATAATTGGCGGAGACGCCGTGTCCAATGATTTCACCCAGATCTTGGACTTCACGCTCTTCTCCACCTTGTTCTCCATAGTGAGCCTGAACATGTCCACCGAGACCTACAAAGCCATATTGAAGATCTCGTTTCTTTCCATAAGCGGCGCCATCTTCAAATCAAAGGACGACTCGATCGATAAGTATACCCCACTTTACGAATCGTTAATTGAGTACTTGGATATAATTGATATCATCACCCAGAAACTATACTTGACCGACAACAAGATAACATACAACTCGATCAAATTGGTCACCGATTTGATCAATAAGGCCTTGAAATTCAATTATAACGGCATAATCACGTTGGCGGGCCGGTTGAAACACGTCACTTTCTTCTCCACCATTGGCAACTTAATCGAAACCGACGACAAGTCGATTCTAGACGCAATCTACAACTTGAAAATCGCCTACTTCAACCTCAATGAGTACTTAAATGATACCACCTTTGATTTGTCCATCAAATCTCATCAAGTCATGTTGAACAACTTGTTCATGTACCTTGAAATCTCCCTTAACGAATACGGTACTCCTGCCACCACCGAAGAGTATATAAAAGCCGGTTTCACCGACAACCCCAGGAATTTCGTCATTGAGAACTTTACCATTTTACTAGCCATGGACCTAAAGATTTTCTTGAAAGACCCTAATTTCACGTTCAAGAAAAGATTCCACGAAGAATTGATGATGAGCGATCATTCAAGAACGTTCCCACTCTGCTTGTTCATTGAAAAAGTCACCGAATTATGGATCAAAGTGTTCCACCAGAATAACAAATACCCAAACATCTATAACTCGATCTTGAGTTGGGAACTAATGATTTACTATACTATGAACAATTGCTTGATTTTGTGGCAGGAGACAAAAGCCCATTTGGAAAACCCCAACGATGTGAACGGTATCTTGCAATTGCTAGAGTCTCATATCGACACCTTGGAAATTGAACTCGCTAACGGCACGAAGTCCATTGAAGAGTGCTTGGACGTCACGTCTGTCAACAGCTGCGAAGACATGAGACATGAACAGATCAGAACCATAAAATCGAACCACTTGAACAAGTGGAAACGAAAGTTCACCGAGTTTGATAAAAACTTGACTGAGGAGGTCATGGATTTCGTGTGTGAGCAAAGAGTGATTCAGCTATTGAAAGGCTCGTGGGTCTACACAGAAAGTCACGGGGAGTTCCTCTTGAAGAGTAAAGAGAAGAAACTGAACTTTAAGTACTATTTCATTCTCTTGTCCCCCAACAGAAAGAGCATCTATTTCAAAGAATTTGTTGAAAAACCAATAGTCAACCCGTCCTTCGACGAAATGGAGACTCAGTCGGTCAGTCTCGCAGACATTGTGGAGTTCAGATCGAGTAAGATAGGTGAGTATATTGGCGAAGGGGACAAAAAGAAGAACAATCAGTTGGTTTCTGTGAAAGGTACCATCTCATACGAGAAGATTTCTCTTGTTGGTGATAATAACAAGAAACTTCTTTGCTTCTACACTGACACTCAAGTCAACAAGTACGTCTGGCTAGACGGCTTGAAAATGTTGAAAGGCATGATTCAGCCCGGTCAATTGTCGGAAGAAACTGAAATACAGTTAGAATCTCTCATTGGCATTAGAAAGAACACCCAGCTCCTCAATTTGGAAGACAAATCAATCGGCGGAGAACTAGACAATTTCAAAGATGACAGTGAAGACGACGAAGAGTACTACGACTTGGCCGAGTTGGTAGGCTTGGCCACCGATAATTTCCATTATAAGCAGGCTGTTTAGAGCATGTTAACTTTTCTTCAATTCTTGTATACTCAGACCGATGTCTGCGAAAAATATTCCTCTATTTAATTTTTATGTATGTGAAAAAAATTCCTGTATGGTGCAGCCGATGCCATTTTTTTTATCTCATCTCAAACTAGTAGCACATACTTCAAGATACCAGTTATAATGGCCAAATCGAAGACTAAAGCCAGGTCCAAGGCAGGCTCGGGTAAAACCAGAAAGCCCGAACAAGATCTCATCTTGACTTTAGACAGTGACTCCGAAAACGAGCAGGTTGCTTCGGAGTCTTCTGATGAAGAAGCCGAAGACAAACCAAACAAGAACAAAAATGAAGGAGAAACCGACCAACTCAATCCCAATTTCAAGTTTGCGCTTGATGACATCGACACTTCCATGCAGTTTGACGGCTGGGATTTCAAAGTCGACGAAGGCAAGAATGGAAACGTGGCGAAAGATGTCAACCTTGACGAGATTTTGAAGAGAAAGGGTGGGTTGACCACCTTAGCCGGCCGTGATGCTGAGGAGGTCCCTAAGACAGATGATAAAGAAGAAGAGGATGAAGACGAGGATGCAGAGGACGCTGCGGACAACTCCGACGACGAAGAGTTGGCTCTTGACGGGTTTGGGATGGGTGTCCAAGATGATGAAGAGGAACAAGAGGAAGAGGAAGAACAAGACGACGACGAAGAAGAAGAAATGGAGGAACCAGAACCGGAATCGGAAGACGATTCTGAGAACGACGAGGATTCTGCCGAAGCAATGGCCCAATTTTATGCCGACAAAACAGAGTCCGAGGCAGCTGAAAAACAAGTCCACCAGAACTTCCAGTCTTTACAGTTGTCACGACCCGTGCTCAAAGGGTTGGCCCAGTTGGGGTACTCCAAGCCTTCGCCTATTCAGTCTGCATCGATCCCAATCTCGTTGTTGGGTAAAGACGTGGTTGCTGGTGCCGTTACCGGTTCTGGTAAAACCGCTGCCTATATGATTCCAATCATCGAAAGATTGCTTTATAAGCCCAGCAAAATTGCATCCACCAGAGTGCTTGTGTTGACACCCACCAGAGAATTGGCTATACAAGTGTGTGATGTGGGTAAGAAAATCGGCCGGTTTGTGAATAACTTGAATTTCGGTTTAGCCGTCGGTGGTTTGAACTTGAGACAGCAAGAACAACAGTTGAAAAGTCGCCCTGACATTGTCATAGCTACCCCTGGTAGATTGATTGATCACATAAGAAACTCTGCATCTTTCACCATCGAGTCTTTGGAGGTGTTGGTTATTGACGAAGCCGATCGTATGTTGGAAGAAGGTTTCCAGGTGGAACTTACTGAGATCTTGTCGTTGATTCCAAAGCACAAGAGACAGACCCTCTTGTTTTCTGCCACCATGAACACCAAGATTCAGGACTTGATTCAGTTGTCCTTGGATAAGCCTGTCCGTATCATGATTGACCCTCCCAAAGCTGCATCGTCCAAATTGGTTCAAGAGTTCGTCCGTATTCGTAAAAGGGACCAGCTCAAGCCTGCATTGTTATTCAACTTGTTGAAATCGGTTGATCCTCAACAACTGAGTCGTATTGTTGTTTTCGTGGGCAGGAAAGAGACCGCTCACAGATTGAGAATTGTTCTCGGGTTGTTAGGTATGAAAGTCGGAGAATTGCACGGTTCGTTGAGTCAAGAGCAACGTCTTCAGAGTGTCAGTAATTTCAAGAACTTGTCGGTGCCGGTGTTGATCTGTACCGATTTGGCAGCCAGAGGTTTGGATATCCCTAAGATCGAGATTGTGTTCAACTATGACATGCCCAAGACTCACGAGATCTACTTGCACAGAGTCGGTAGAACTGCCAGAGCAGGCAGAGACGGTAAGTCCATTACGTTTGTCGGAGAGGCACAGCAGGACAGAAACATTGTGAAGGAGTCGCTCAAGTCGATTGCGCAGAGTGAAGCCGGGTTGAAGAGTAAAGCAGTATCCAGAAACGTCGACTGGAAAGAGGTGGAGTCGATTCACGAAATCATTGACGGTAAGAAAGACGTGATTGAGGAAGTCTTGCTCGAAGAGAAGGAGGCCAAGGAGCTCATTCATGCCGAGATGGAATTGAACAAGGCCACTAACATGATCAAGCACGAAAACGAAATCAAATCTCGTCCGAAAAGAACCTGGTTTGAAAGCGAGCGGGACAAGAAGAAGCATCAGAGCCAGGCGTTGCAGCAATTGACCAAGCACGGCAAGAAGGTCAATTCGAAGAAAAGAAAGGCATTGGAGGTGAAGAAAGAAAGTGGCAGATCGTACAAGAAGACCAAGGCCGACAGAATGGCCTTCCAAGGCAAGTCCAGAAACATCAAGGTCAAGGGCAAGAAGAAATGAATGTATAAAGTATAATCAAATAAACCATAGAGTCGCAAAATAAAGTAGGGAACCGGAAAAAAAGGTGTACATATAAGCCAGATACTAATCAAAATGTAAACGCGATCTGGAACTGTTTGTAATGACCAACACATCATGTTTCTGAATGGCTATACAAGGTTGTTCAGCGGGGGCGAGAGAGGCGACTTCAACAGCCCTTCCAAGCTCTTGTTCCAGATTATAATCTTACAGTGTTTCTACTACTTGAGCGCCCTCATCATATTCTATTTGGTGGCTTCGCTAAACGGCTATGATTTCAAAGTCGACTGGATATTCCTGTGGGAGCTAATAACCCTGGACAACGCCATGGGGCTCATATTGTTCGTGATGTGGTTGGTGGACTCGTTGTTCTGTGTGTTGTTTGTCACGATCGTGGTGGGCAGGTCGAAAATGGTGTGGGATTTTGCATTGACCATCTACATCATCAACCTCATTGTTGTGTGGGTGTACACCGGCAAGTTCCCCACGTCGTTGTTGTGGTGGTGTCTCCAGTTCCTAAGCAGCATGCTTCTCTTGTCGTTGTCGATGTATCTGACTCGGTGGAAAGAATTACGGACCACGTTCTTCGACAACATGTTGGACCAACAGGAGTTGGGCCAGGTGCAACACCCAGAGCCAATACAGATGCATAATTTAGAGGAAACTCTGTCAAGTCGTAATTAAAGGTTTACATTAGTCATTATATACCATATTATCTTGCCAGTGAATGCAGTCCTTCACTTGTCTGTAACTCTGTAAAAAGGTCGTCAAGCTTATTATCGTGGAACGAGAGCCCCGTGTACAACAGTTTATCGAGGTTGAAGTTCATACTAAAATCAGCCGGGAGCTGGGGCATTTCGTTCCAGGGTTCGTTCATAAATTCGGATAAATCGTTGGTGGTGTCGGTTCGGTCCAATTTGGGAGTCGAGTCCAGCGACGACGACTTTGATTCGTTCTGTTCATCCTTTTCCTTTAATTTCTTGAGCCGTTGAAGGTTTCGTTTGGTCTGAATGGCGGGCAACGGCCTTGATTTCAACGGGTCATAGCCATTGGCACACTTGAGATAATACTGCCTAGGCGTGAGCTCGGTGTAATTCTTGAAACTCCGACAAAGGTGCCACTTGGACACCTCGAGTTTTTCAGCAATCTCGTCGATGTTGGCCCGTTTCTTCGATTTAGCCACGTTCCGTATCATTATACACGCCTGGGCAACAACATCACGCGTTCGGTTCCAGCCGGTTTTCTGTTCTGGCTTGCATCGCTTGCATGGAATAAACCCATTGTCCATGGCTTTCTGGATCGTGTCGAAAAACGCTATGTTTTTCATAAGTGGAGGCCTCGACGGGCATGTGGGACGACAACATATCATAGTACTTATCACCCCGTACACGAATATCCCTTCAGAGTCGGGATCTCTGTTTAGTATCGCCTCAAACTTCGACTCACTCGATGAGTATTTATCCAACATCCTTGACATCGGTCAGAGCATAATTTGAGGGCAAACAAGGAGGATATTTATATGGAATTATTAGTCAAGAAATTGTTTAAGTTCTGCACTTAATTTCTTGCTTCCAATTTTCCTATAGAGTAATGAGGTGTGGGTTTTCGCCCGGGAAACGCCAATTACAGCTGGGGTCTTGGTACCGGACAAGCTTGCGGTTGAAGTCTGCTTTTGATCGACAAGACCGGTGGAGTTAGTATTGCTAGCTCAATGCTTTGAATTTGTCGGTACAAATGGGCTTTCGCCGGTGGTTTAGTACAGTTCTGATAATTTTCGCAAAAAACACAATTCTGTGAAAATTGCAAAAGATGAACAAAATTGGTGAGAAATTTGAAATTACTTGCCTAGCTAAAAGCTAATTTTTAGACTTTTCTATAACTGTCATTTTGCTGTGAAATCCGTTTATTAATTCTTATTAAATGCAGAGTGCCACGCCTTTCGTCCGGTTCGGCCGAATGCCGTGACTGGTGGCCTTGCAGCCGGGGGCTCCTTCGTGGTTTTAACAGCCTGGACTCCTTTGCAGCCTTACAACTAGGTATGCCAATTGCACTTCCGGACTCAGAAAGCCGGTTTTGGCTGCGGGTCTCGGCCACTGCTCACGAGCGTCCGCTTGCAGACTGGCAGCGTTGGCTTGCAGAATCGGGGCGGTTGACGTGAACGCTTAGGGAAATGTGCAGCGATGCGGGGCACCTGATTTAGAGCATACATGCGCCGAATGCGCGCCGGCTCGTATTTTGAAACCCAAATGTCTGCTCCAACTGGGACGTGGTCAACAATAAGGCGTCGTTGCAGGACTCCGGGCCCAGCTTGTGTCGTGCTGCTGAAGTCACCTGCCCCAACAATCACCTGTGAGCTCAGGAGTCCGAGTTGCTTCGGTATACAAACCGCACTCTTGTTTCCCCAGAAAAAAACAATGCTACTGGCACAATGGCTTGTGTGCTTCACCGCAACTAACACTGAGAGAGCAAGAGTTGGCCCAGGCATATATAGTGGGCCAGTAGCACCACGTTCGCTGGAAAGTTATCACCATGAAGTTGCCCGGTTTGCTCGTTGCATTTTGTATGTGCCAGGCGGTTTTCGCAGCTTCCGTGCCGTTATCTGCACCAAGCGAAGATGGTTTTTATAAGCCACCGCAGGGCTACGAAAACGAGGCACCCGGAACCATACTCAAATTGAGAAAGTCGCCGCACCAGGTCCGGTGTCTTTTCGTCCCCGTCAATATCAAGAGTTCATGGCAGGTCTTGGTCAGATCAACCGACTCCCACGGGAAACCCAATGCCATTGTGTCCACCATCTTGGAGCCCCACAACGCCGACACAACCAAGGTCTTGTCGTACCAGGTGGCCGAGGACTCTCCTTCGCCCAACTGCGCTCCGTCCTACGTTTTCCAGAAAGGCGGCAAGGACATCGGCACCCTTCCCACCCAGGCAGAAATGCTCATTATTCAGATTGCTTTGAACAAGGGCTGGTTTGTCTCGGTGCCCGACTACGAAGGCCCGAACGCCGCCTTCACCGCCGGGATCTTGAGCGCTCATGCGACGCTTGACTCGATCCGGGCCTTTTTGAGCAGCCAGAACGTCACTGGCATTGCGCCAGATGCTCGAGTGGCACTTTTTGGCTATTCTGGCGGCAGCATCCCTTCTTCAAAAGCTGCTGAATTGCAGCCCGACTATGCGCCCGAGTTGCGCCATAACCTCGTGGGTGCCTCGTTCGGAGGACTCGTCTTCAACCTCACTGCGTCAGCCATCTCCAACGATGGCACTAGAGACGCCGGCTTGTTTCCGGACAGTTTGGTCGGGCTACAGAACGAATACCCCGAGCTCGTTGAAGTCGTGAAACAGCACATCCGTCCGTCCAAGTACGCCAAGTTTGAGAAAGTCAAAGAGTATTGCCTCGGTGAGATCAACAGGAAGTATTCCCACGACTTCTTCCTCAAGGGCCCGTTCCGGTACTTTCTGAACGGCACCGCCATCTTCAGCCACCCCACGGCCAAAGACATTTTCCACCGCAATATGGTGGCATTTAACGAGAGCAATCCTGTTCCCCAGATCCCCATTTTCTTGTTCCACGGGAAGTTGGACACAACCGTGCCAATCGAGGCCAACGCCGACCCAGTGTACGACATTTGGTGCCGTCGAGGCATCAAGTCGTTTGAGTTTGCGGTCGACAAGACCGCCAACCACGGATTGGAATTTTCCGCTGGCATCCCGGCCGCTTTTGCCTGGTTGGACAGCGCTTTCAACGGGACCGCCGCTATCCACGGCTGCTCCCGTACCGAGAGACTCACAAACTTAAAGTATCCGGGAGTGCAGCCGGAGGCACTCGATTTGGCCAAGACTGCCTACCGCTGGCTCTTCCGCCAGCCCGTTGGACCTTCGCTGGACAATTCCACCGAGCACTCGGAAAGCTCTTAGCTCGGTGCCTAAATCGCCACCGCAGTTGCTGCTTCTCTGACAACAGTGTACTATAAAGTGGCTTTGCCATTTACGGAAACTTGAAAAGCTGTCAGGATTTGCAGCTCTTAGCGTCTAAGCCAATACATTAGGCGCCATATAATAAAGACATGCTCGCGCATTCTAGTAGATTTTGCAGCTGTAGAAACCGCGAGAATTCAAAACGTGGGGTCAACAACTCGAACAAAAGACGATACCTCTCGTCCCTAACTGAGTCCATCGAGTGCCGTCGCTGCGCCATCGGCCAGAAAAGCGCTTGTGTGCCGCCGCTTTTCTTGTTGCTGCCTGTCCTGGACCGCGCCTAAACTGCTTGCACTCAAGCCTTGCGCCATAACAAGCCTTGTATTTGAGCTGTCAATTCGGTGACCCCTCGCAGCTTTCACTTCGATCCCGAACACAATCGGATCCCCGCTGCAGCGTGCTCACAAACGCCCACTCGGGATTGCCAATTGCCTGTTTGGGACGCACCTCAAAGGCATGCAAATTGGCTGCATTGTATGTGCATTGAACGGTCACTCAGCGCTCGTCAACTGTCGGGATTTCATGTATGTACGGCATTTCGGCATTTGGGCCACGCCCCAATTGGGCAGAACTGGTCGAATTCGCACGAAAAATCACGAACTGGGCAACACGCTCCTAACAGGACTAAGACAGGTGCCGGGGGTCGGGCACCATAACCACAATCACATATAAGACACCCGACGGCCGTTGGGAATGGGTTTGTGGAAACAGGCACTGAAAAAATAGACACCAAAGGCCCATGTTTCCCCAGCTCTTGCTCTTGTCGCTCTGCGGCAGTGTTTTTGCAGCCCCGGCCTCCTCAGCCAACAATGCTTCGTCCACCGGCTCTTCGCTCGAAGACTTGTGCACCAGTCTGCACATCGAGTCCATCTTACCCCTGAACGGGACTCTCCTCGGCCTCGACCTCTTGCCGGACACCGTTTCGGCCAGCGTCGTGTACAATGCTTCCTTGAGCTCCATGGCCGTGGAGAAAACCGGCTCGGGCCAGACATACAACTACTGCAATGTCACCCTTGAGTACACCCACACCGGCAAAGGAGACACGGTGCAGGTCAAGTATGCTTTCCCCGAGCCATCTGACTTTGAAAATCGGTTCTACCTAGCAGGTGGAGGCGGTTTTGCGCTCTCCTCTGACGCTACTGGCGGGTTGCCTTATGGTTCTGTGTCTGGCGCTACGGGCGCCGGCTACGACGCTTTCAACTACGACTACGACGAAAAAGTCCTTTACGGCAACGGCTCCATCAACTGGGACGCCACGTACATGTTCGCGTACCAAGCATTGGGCGAGTTGACCAAAATTGGGAAAGCCCTCACCACCTCGTTCTACGATCTTGCCGACAACGACAAAGTGTACACCTACTTTGAAGGCTGCTCGGACGGGGGGCGCGAGGCCATGAGTCAAGTGCAGAGATGGGGAGAAGAGTACGACGGAGTCGTTGCCGGTGCACCTGCCTACCGGTTTGCCCACCAGCAAGTGCTCCATGTTTTCTCGTCCGAGGTCGAGTACACCTTGGACTACTATCCGCCACCGTGTGAGCTCGAGAAGATCGTGAACGCCACCATCGATGCCTGCGATGCTCTTGATGGGCGCAGGGACGGCGTCATTGGCCGGACCGACCTCTGTAAGCTCCACTTCAACTTGAGCTCGCTCATCGGGCAGCCCTACCAGTGCAGCGAGTCCACCAGCTCATCCACATTCAAACGGGACGAGAGCGGCTCCTCAGCCACGACGCCAGCCCAAAACGGCACGGTGACCGCCGAAGGTGTTGCCGTTGCACAGGCCATTTACGACGGCCTTTTCAATCTGAAGGGAGAACGGGCTTATCTCAGCTGGCAGATCGGGTCCGAGTTGAGCGATGCCGCAACCACTTACGACTCAGACACGGGAGACTGGAAGCTAAACATCCCATCGATAGGTGGAGAGTACGTGGCCAAGTTCGTCCAATTGTTGGATATCGACAACCTTGCCTCCCTCAACGGAACCACGTACGACACTTTGGTGGACTGGATCCGCATCGGCTACTACCGCTACTTGGACTCGTTGCAAACCACGGTGGTCGACTTGACTCCCTTCCAGTCCCATGGCGGCAAGTTGTTGCACTACCATGGTGAGTCCGACCCTTCCATCCCAGCGGCTTCCTCCGTCCATTACTGGCAGTCGGTTCGCCACGCATTGTACGGCAACTTGACTGATGACAAAGCCCTTGAAGCATTGGACAACTGGTACCAGTTCTACCTTGTTCCAGGCGCCGCCCACTGTGCCACCAACCCGCTCCAGCCGGGCCCATACCCGCAAAGCAACATGGAGATCATGATCGACTGGGTTGAAAACGGTGTTAAGCCGTCCGGTCTCAACACCACCGTTGCTAGCGGCAACTTTGCTGGAGAGGACCAATTGCTCTGCAAATGGCCCCTCCGTCCCCTCTGGCAAGGAAACTCGTCGGACTTTTCTTGTCACTATGACAAGGCTTCTTATGATAGCTGGACCTACGAGTTCAACGCATTCAAAGAACCAATCTTTTAACTTCACAACGTCTCTTTTTTCGGTCTATAACATTATGTTCCAGGTACTTTCAAGCACTCAGCTTAACGGACGTACTTTTCATGGCCAAGAGCCAACTTATACGAATACCTTATAACGTCTAGTCGTTTGTAGCTTTCACTGTGGGGCGAGGCACGGAGCAGTCAAGAGACTCAAGCTCGAAAGAGTAAAGCAGTTGACTTCTCGCTGGCGCTTTCCGAGTCATTACCAGTGAGTTTATAGGACGAACTGGCGAGAGCACATCCGAAAACCTTAGACAGGTAATCTGCTTACTGTTATTCTCGACACGAAAAGCCGGCACGCCAGTCCCACGCTACGTCAGTGGCCTACCCCGGAATCTTTCAGTCAGCAGTCCAGCACAAACGGTTTCCCTGCACAAGCAAGTGCCGAGGATTTTCTCGGATAGCGGGGCCATCGATACGAAACATCCACCAAAACCACCTTGACTTCCAGCAGGAAACTGTCAGCCAGGCAGAAGGAGGGTTTCCGGAGTTCACCAGCTCTATCTCTTGAAACTGGCTTTGCAGTCTTACGCCTGCCTATTGCGGAAAGTGCGGCAACTGCCTAGTTGGTCCATCAATAGCGATAACTGCGAACAGCACCAGATAAAGCATTATCGAGAGAAAGTGTACCGACGCAGCCTTATCTATCCGATATAGCGCCCGGAGGCGCTCCTGGTTGAGCACGCATTGATATATATATAGGTCGATTCCGATGCACAACTGGATCAAAAATCAATACCAGACATGCTAACAACCGAGCTTCTTGAAGGGAACCACCAGTTCGATATCCCAGACGTCACTTTGGACAACGAAGTTGTTTCCATGGTCAGAGACTTGGAACAGACCAGCGGGTTCGACCCCACCATCGAGTTCGATCCAGAGAAGCACATCGTCTTCACCGAGAAGGACTTCGAAAACATCAAGCGCATCACCTTAGAGGATATGGGCATCCACAAAACCCACGTCCTGCCAATTACCGACTTGGCGGGCACACACCCTTTTCCCTTGTTTTCGGAGGAGGCAGTGAACGTCATGAAGTGGGAAGTGTTCCACGACAAGCAGCTAGTCAAGAAATACGGCCGGTTGCCCAATCTTTCCAGTGGCTCCAGTGTCCGGGACTTCCAGGTGAGCGGGTTTGTTGACCAGACCCGGTTCACTAAAGCAGCCTGGTCGCATGAAAAGACCCAGGAAATCATCAACCGGATTGCTGGCATCAGATTGAAAATTCCCCATGTGTTCAGCTTAGGCCACATCAATGCCTCCTTGGCTGAGAGGGTTGATGGGAAATTGGTGGAAGACAGCACCCCCGAACAGTTGGAGGATATGAAGCGGAAACGGTCGCTGAACGCAGAGAGCATCTCTAGCTCTCTTCATTGGCACTACGACAGCCCTCCCATGGTTTGTGTCTTGATGTTGTCGGCTCCAGAACACATGGTTGGAGGTGAGACCGGCTTGAGAAACGGGGACGAGTCTTTTGTCACCGTGCCTAACCCACAAGTTGGCTACGCCACCCTCTTGCAAGGGAGAGTGGTCAAACATATCGCCACCAAGCCATTGAACAGCTGCGACAGAATCTCCTATGTTTGCTCGTTCATTCCAGAAGACCTCAACACCGAAGACACCACCGTTGTCACATCCGAAAGACCTTTTGCAGCCCCAACTTACACCAACGACAGGTTCTATCCCAATTACGTCAACTACAGATTCGAGAGAATAGAGGCACGCCTCAAGAAGTACCGAGAAAACTTGATGGAATCGTACGAGAAGGAAGGAAGATTCGATCAACATGATGCGATTGCCTTCTGTGAAGACATATCCAAGTACTTGAAAGGCTGCTGGCAGGAATTCGAGGCTGTTAACGACGAACCCTTTCCCCCACCTCTTTTCTCCATTCCTTATTCTAACCTCGTAACTAAATCTTAATGTATGTTTTTCAAGATCCCATAGTTCAGCACAAATCTGGCTAAGCAGTTGATGCAAGCGGCGCCTTGTGAACAAGCCTAGCCGGCTATGTTTGGTCTATTGTAAGAGAGTCCTCCCCGCATAAATAACAATGTAGCGCAGGTGTCCAAGTCACTACTGCAACGAGCATCCAATGGCCTTTCTCGTAAATCTGGTGACGAAAATCCCAAACTCTTTTTTCCGAGAAGCAAATCGTGGTAACAGTCTGCATGTTCCTTCCATCATCTTTGCATTGGTTTTGCAGCTTTTCAATATAACGGGCTTATCTGCCCACTATCCATTTACGGGTAATGCCGCTCGGATAATCTCCACTAAGGATCTAGCGAGCGTTTGTCTAACATTTGGTCAGTACTGCCTTGGCACCGATAAGGCAGCTTTATCTTGATTGCTGGGTAACGTTTTATTGGACAGCGCGTTAGAGAGCGGCATTATCCCAACTGGGAAACTGTGTTATCTCTTGTCGCAGCGCGACTTAAATGCTGCAAATGATTGATAGTGGACCAAAGAAAAAAGGCAAAAGAGATATAATGACAAGCCATTGCCTCAACAATGCTGCAATCTCCCAGTCTTTATCGAGTGTATGATGAAAAACTCTTCTACTAAAGACAAGTACGAGGTGGATGTGGATGTGGTATCCGAGAGGGGCAGCGACGGGGACACATACGACGATGGAGAGAACGAGACCGTGCGTGGCTTGTCCTCTCGTCATATCCAGCTTATGATCTTTGGTGGTGGTATTGGAACAGGGCTTTTCATTGGAACAGGCGGTGTGTTGAGCACTTGTGGGCCTGCCCCCGTGATAATGGCTTTTGCTATCATGTCGTTGCTAATCTGGGCCCTAATGAATCAGTTGGGTGAAATGGTCACTTTCATACCGTTGCCCGGCGAGGCAACGCTTTATGCCATGTCGAGGAGATACTGCAGCAAGTCGTTGTCTTTTGCTGCTGGATGGAATCTCTACTACGCCCAGGCTATCATTGTTCCCACTGAGATCACAGCTTGTTCCTTTGTGATCCAGTACTGGACCGACGCCAATCCTGCCATTTTCATTAGTATATTTGCCGTGGCTACGGTGGCTATAACGTTCTTACCAGTGAAATACTTTGGAGAGGCGGAATTTTGGATCGCTCTGATCAAAATATTGTGTCTTGTCGGAATAATTATTGTTGGACTTGTCATCTTCTTTGGCGGTGCTCCCAATCAAGACCACGTCTTGGGCTTCCATTACTGGAAGGAGCCTGGCGCTTTCACTGAGCATTTGTCAGGTGGAAGCACCGGGAGGTTTCTAGCGTTCTGGACGGCTCTAGTCAAAAGTGGGTTTTCTTTCGTGTTGGTTCCGGAGTTGCTTACTTGCTCTGCCTCAGAAACCCAATTCCCAAGAAGAACAGTGCCAAAAGCTTGCGGTTCATTCTTCTACAGATTGCTCTTTTTCTTTATCATGGCTCCCTTAGTTGCTTCAGTCATTGTTGCCTATAACGATCCAAGATTATTGAATGCTGTTAGTGCCGGGGCTTCCAGCGCGGCCGCAAGCCCTTTTGTGATTGGTATCCAGAATGCTGGCATTCCTGTGTTGAACCACATCATAAATGCTTGCATTTTAACTTCGGCCTTTAGTTGCGGTAACGCTTTCTACTACGGTTCTTCCAGGGGTCTTTACTCAATGGCCAAGAAGGGAGATGCTCCCGCTATTTTCGCCAGAACCAACAGATACGGTGTGCCTGTCTACAGTACCGGTGTCACTGGATTATTTACCCTCTTGGCCTATTTGAACTGTTCCAACTCTTCTTCGGTAGTTTTCACCTGGCTCAGTAACATTGCCACAATTTCTGGTTTCTTGAGCTGGATGTTTGTCTCCACCACTTACTTGAGATATAACAAGGCAATCAAAGCTCAAAATTTACTTGACAGAGTGCCTTTCAGGCCCCGTTTTCAAGTGATTGGGGCCTGGTTTTGTATTGTGTTTTTTGGGCTTCTTTCTTTGACAAACGGCTATGGAGTTTTCGTTGCAGGAAATTGGTCTGTTTCTGATTTCTTTGCCGCTTACGTGACAATCCCGATTGTGGTTGTGTTATATGCCGTAGGCCGAATCATAAAAAGAGAGAAATGGATGAATTTCTACAATCCCAAGGACGTTAATGTTGAAGGCGAGTTGCTCCGGGCAGAAAGGGAGCAACTCCTCGACGAAGAATTGGCCTCTCAAGCCCTTGGCATGAAGACAAGATTATTGAAGAGTTTAAGTATGGTATAAATTATTGTGATTAAAAATCAGAAGTGCTTATTGTAGACAAATACTAGTTCAGAGCGAAACAGAGATCCATAACTATTAGGACGTTACCCTCTACCCCCGTATCACCTACCTGAAAGTGTCAGACTTGTACTGAACAGAGGACATGTATCACAAACTTTTGAATCCCAGACGTGCGGAAAATTCCACATCAGGAAAGTGCGCGGAACCACTCAAATTTGCAGCCGGAAGTGATTGCTCTTTTGGGACAAACCCGCTTAACCATTGCACGATATGCAAAGTATATATATATATATATACATGCGTAGCATCGGCCGGGCAAGCCATTATCTTTAAACATAAGAAGAAGCTGCTGACATGTTGAGTTTGATCTTGTTCCCCACTGGGGTCTTACTGGAAGGGAGGATGCATTTGCTCAATGTGGCCGTTATCTTGACTCTTGCGTGGGGTTTGCTCAAGTTCTATAAGTCTGAATGGAGAAGGAAGCCTGTCAAAAATGGCTTGGAGACATCGATTGAGCCGGTTGGTCCTGAGTTCTCAATGGAAACCACTGATCCGCTTGACTATGTTCCGTTCAAAAACGGCCCCTATCGGATGACAATGGGGATCAAGAAATGTCTGAAAGAAGATTGGTTGTTGATTGAAAACACTTACACTGGCTACATGGAAAGAAAAACCAGAATCATACAAAAATTCCCAGAACATGTCTTGTTGTACAGCAAAGCGTGTGCCAAACCACTTGAAGAAGTGTACGACAAGACCATGCATTTCTTAAAAAGTCGCTACCCCAACGAGTTCAGAGTAGAGGGCAGCAAAATATTCAATCGTGCCAGAAACGAATCCACAGCAGCCACCCACCACGGATTGACACATCAACAAATGTTGACCAATTTGGCGTTTTCAGCAGAAGAGGATATCTTGTTATTAACGAAGGACTCCCCAGACCAGGAGTATGTCTTGAGGGGAGGAACCTGGCTCTTTCCCTCCGGATTCGACCCCGCCGTAAAACTCAATCAAAATTTGAGCTCGATCCACCAACCGGTTCCTCGCTACGAATCCAAATTGAAGCTCTCGATGAATCGGTACCTTTCCCGTCTCGAGCCAAACATGTACATTGTTCGGGTGAACTGGGCGGTTCAAGTTCATTCTAATTTGTGCTCCATTTACAACAACCATTCCTATTCGAAAGACGATGTCTTACATCCACTTGACCCGAAAGAGTTGGACTTCAGCAAAGTTTTCGTAAGAAGCGAGCGCCAGGTACTCACAAAGCTACCAAAGACAAAAGCGATTGTCTTCAGCATCAGAACCTACTTGTTCCCCATGTCTCAGCTCAGAGACAAGGGTTTGGGTGAAACTTTGTGTGGAGCCATCGACGGCTTGCCAGACGACTTGGCAGTGTACAAGAGAAGGGCTGAATGGGGTCCCGCAGTGAAGGCTTACATGAGGCACGAGACCAACGGCATTAGCACGCCCGACACCCCCGATCAATACTTATAGACTAATGAATGAAACCTGTTTTGAGCGGTTTTCCGTAAACTTACTTGGCATATGCCAGCCAGTCAGGTACAGTCTCTTACTGTATTCGCTGCCTCTTGAGGGGAACGGCAAAGTAGTACATGACGTCTCAGTTGCTAAGGGCTCATCAGCCTTTCTCGCATCTTAGTGGCCGCAATTGATGTTTGCCGGAGACCCTGTCACTTTGGATTTGACCACGAAGTTAATGCCTGCAAATACAAATGGACGTTCCACAGCACCAGTGACTTTGTTCGTAAAGGACTCCAGGCTGAGAGTTCTCGTGAGACTATACAGAAGAGCTCAAAACTTGCTGTAACCATGATTTCTCAAGACATTAATCATTTACAAGATCAGGTATTTCAAAGTTGTATTCAGTTAAAGCAGTAACTAATTGGCGCTTTGGATCGCGATTGCCATTTTTGGTCCGAAGCGACAAAGACTATTTTGTCGAGATAAGCCTTGTCGTGCGCTTGGCCAGATCCTGTCCTTATCTCTTATCAATCAAGTTCAATGACCTGTGCCACCTAAAAAGAAGCACTACTCTTCGTGAACGAAAGGGAACAGGAGAAGGATGGCAGCTGGCAACTTCAACCAGAAGCCGATCAAGTCGAGCAGCTTTTACCAGAAATACTCCCGTTCTCTGCGGGCGTGCCTCGATTGCCGCCGCAAAAAGTAAGTAGCATTTACAAGTGCAAACCGGAAAAGATTCTAATATGACAGGAGGAAATGTGACGGGCAAACACCCGAGTGTGGCAGGTGCAAGAAGACTGGCACACATTGTGAGTGGCAAAAACTGCCTGCCGATCAACCTGGGAAGCAACAGAGAACTGAGGAAACCGAGGCGTCTTCGGCCAACCAGATCGTTCTCCGGGAACCCATTAAAACAGAGGTAGCTGGGCTGCGAAATTTGGTATTCCTGGGTGACTATGGAACATGCAGTCTATTTATGCAATACCGGCTTCGTCCACCCATACTCATCGACGCTGACGGGGTGAAAGCGGTTGATTTCTTCGTGATCAATGCATCCAAAACCCTCTCGATCGTACCAGATACCTCAAACTATTTGGTCAAAACATTTATGCCCCTAGTGGCCACGGATGCCGTTTTCCAGAATGCAGTGGCTTCTTGGGGCAGTGTTTTCCTCAGCAAGAACAACCGGTACCAGTTTTATATGCAACGGGCAGCATCTATGATGCAGTCGCGGATGCTGAAATTGGGTAATAGCAAATCCATGACTCGTCATGATTTCTACGTTTTGTTGTGTTTCTATATCATTGCCATGTCGGTTGAAATCTGCTCCGGCGACTACAACTTCTGTCATCGTTTCTACTTGAAATGCATTGACTTGATCAATGATTATGGCGGGTACGAAAAGGTGCTCAAGGATTTTGCCGGCGATAATGATATCAAGTGGCTCATTTCCAACTTGCAGTATCACGACGTTTTCTCGTCACATACCGCTCTCTATGGAAGCACGGCGCGAGAAGACTTTAACACCATTTTCAAAAAGAACAGGATCTTGGACTCGCTGGAATATGGCATTGATCCGTTCCAAGGCTGTAATCAGCAGATCTACTTGGTTCTCTCTGACATAGTCTATTACGACGTTCTTTTGAGACAAGAACGAGAAGCCATTTATTCAGCTACAGACGACAGCTTCTCCAAACAGTCATTGTCCTCGCTCAAGTTTGACTTAAACCAGAAAGCGGCTAGGATTGCCGACAAGTTAACAAGCGACATAGAAAACTGCCAACCCGACAGCCTGAAACTCAAGTTGGTAACAGAAGACGAAGCCGAGCAGCACCTTATCCTCTTCGAGCTCTTTCGGCTTGTCTGTCGGTTGTATTTGTTACAAAATATCTGCAAAGTGCATCCCGGGGCCTATGAGCTGCAAATAATACTCCACAAAGCCTTGACATTTGTGGATGCACTTCTTGGAACCCGCATGATGACCTGTATGTCTTTTCCAATGATCATCTGTGGGATGACCTGCACCGAATTGGAGGATCGGCTAGAAATGAGTGATCGGTTTGAGAGGTTCATCTCCGAGTATGGCAACGGAAACACCAAGCTTGCAAAACAAATCGTGGAAGACTCGTGGAAAAGGAATCCGGAGGGCAATGTATGTTTGAACTGGGCACAGTTGGCTCAGGAAAAAGGCTGGTGTTTTTTCTTGAGCTGAGACTATGGATTACAATGTTCACTCAAGCCCTCCACTTGTTGTATTTTCCTTTACGCATTTATTGGCGTGGTCAGTATAAAAGGGCTTTGTGGTATGGCACTCGACATAAGTTTCCGAATATGAAATGAAAATTATTCAAATGGGGTGAAGTCTTTTAGTACGCTCTGTATTAGGTCGTTCTTAACTACTTTGGAATCCCCAAATTGGGGGAACACCGTTTCCTGGCATACCGATTTTACCAAAAATAAGCCTTTCTCTTTTCGCAACCAATTTTTGTCGATTTTTTGCATTTCGTTTTTTTTTCGCGAGAAATCCGCTAAATTTAAGAATATTATTCCCAGGATTTTGTCTCAGAATTGAAGACGCCGTCTCTTTAACAAAATCGCATACCAATCTACTTTGAAGCCCTCCTATCTTACAGAACTTCTTAGCCCGCCCAGTTTACGATATTAGAACTGAAAATATTCATGTATTCCTGCTGCGAGCACCACTGAAACCGGCTGCAAAATTAGACGACTAAACCTAACACCATCTCATAGCTCAATMTGGTACTAWCTTGACACACGGTACGTCCCCAAGCATGTGAAATATYYTTAAAGGTCGTGYCCCTTGCCAGCGAAAAGTCAACGTCTTTACGAGTGACGGGACTGGTTGACTGCTTTTTCGACTTGCTGCGGGTCAAGGGGATTCTCCACCGGATGATYGTAGAGACTGCATTCGCTGAAATCAAGCACGTATACTTTATCGCTGCTTATAATGAAATTCCTCGCCTCAAGGTCCTGATGTAAGATGCCAAGTTCACCCAAAAGACGAGCTTGCTTATTTGCTTCTTCCACATAGTCCCTGTCGGGAACAGCAGGCAGCCTTCCAATGTAGGACATCAAAAGAAAATGTCCCTGCAAGACAGGAAAACCATCCTCTTCAAGCTGGATATATCCATGCTTGTGTAACTGGGGGGCATTGATTTTTTCGTTGTCCAGAGCTTCATGGTTGTAATCAGCAATTTTTCTCAACGCAGAAATTTCGTTCTTGTAGTATTTCACTATGAGGCGAGGCACGGGTGTTTTCACTATGAGGTGAGGCACGGGTGTTTTCACTATGAGGCGAGGCACGGGTGTTTTCACTATGAGGC